>CANIUD010000394.1:0-260212 GCA_947470075.1 Closterium sp. Yama58-4 | reverse complement strand
GAGAGAGGAGAGAGAAGAGAGAAGAGAGAGGGCACGGGGCGGGGACAGGACAGCTTGGCGAAAGGCACGGGGAGAGAGAAAGGGAGAGAGAAAGGGACAGAAGAGAGAGAGACAGAAGAGAGAGGGCACGGGGCGACTTTTGAGTCGACTCAAAAGGCACGGGACCGGGACAGGACAGCCCAGGGACGGCGGAGGAAAAGCGGAGCTTCTGGAGGGGTGGATGAGAATTGAACGGGTGGAAAGATAGAAAGTGAGAAAGATCGGAGGGGAAGGGTGTGGGGGGAAAGCAAGGGGAGGTAAGGAGTATGTCTCGATGCACTGTGCTAGCTCGTGAGGAGAGAAGGAGCAGAGTAGAGGAGAAGGGGAGGAGATGATGAGGGGGGGATGTCTCGACGCACCAGATGCCACCCCACACGACTTTCTGGTACACGAACGGCGGCGTTAGTTGTGCGTCACTTCTCACGTGACTCAAAACAAGGAGGAACGGAGGACGGAGGGGATCGCTCGACGCACCAGATGCCGCCCCACACGACTTTCTGGTACACGAACGGCGGCGTAAACTGCAGGTGTACTTTTGAGGCGGCTCAAGAATAGGAGGAGCGAAAGAGATGAGGAGAGGAGGGGAGGAGGAGAGGAGGAAAGGAGGGGCGGAGGAAGAGGGATCGCTCGACGCACCAGATGCCGCCCCACACGACTTTCTGGTACACGAACGGCGGCGTTAGTTGCGGGTGAATCGCGATACCGAGAACATCCATGAGTCCCGCTGCCGCAAGCAGCGGCACGGCTAGCCCGATGCACAGCCCGCCGATCGCGCCGGACGAAAATGCAACGGCGACGCGAGAAAGAAAGGCGCGAGTTTTCTCGGAGATTTGTAAAGCCATGGCGGAACGCGAGGAGCGAAAAAAAACCGCGGGTAGGATGAAACTGGCGGTTAGAAAAACCCGAGATTAGGCCCTACGACGACAGTTCTACCTTAGGTCCGAAGCGTTCAGCCCGGAAGATCGAAACAGCAGCGCGCTTGGCCCAAGGCACACGTGGCTCACGCTTTTCGGAAAAGACATAATGAGTGTATGCTGCCAAATACCTGAAGCGTGCGGGCTCATCTGGCACTGCGATCGGGATGCGCCTCGCACAGGCCCGAAGCAAGGCCGCGTTCGCCCGTGATTTACTGTTTGGGCGCGTATGAACCTTTGAAAAATTGGCATTCTCGCGAAACTAAAATGAAGCACTTTTCGTCTCAGTTTTTCCCACAAAACACTACGATGCAAACATTGGTTTTACAAATTACTTCTGGTTGACTTTCGGAGTCGTCCTTCGGGACATCCGTTAAAATTGGAACGATACAGAGAAGATTAGCATGGCCCCTGCGCAAGGATGACACGCACAAATCGAGAAATGGTCCAAATTTTTTGGCGATCTGACAGAGAATTTGGACCAATCGAAGCTCTCCAGTTCTCTTAATTGTCTTCCAGAAAGTCTTTTTGATCGCGCGCTTTTGAGCTGATCAACATGGCAGCGCGTCGGTGGTAGTCAGAGGTAGCCACATAGTTAGTCGTACGACGCGTCATACGACTGCTCCGCCTGTGCGCGAAAGCAGTGACGCCACGATCCACACTTAGCCGCGATCGCGGCGTGAGCTGGCCGCGCGGGCGTTGGGTGAGCGCTGAGACGTCGCAAGTAAGTTTCCAGACGTCTTCCATACCTCTGAGTCAAGAGGTGAAGTGGCCGCGGGGCCTTCGGGTGAGCTCTGGAACGTCTCAGAAGAGATTAGAGGCGTCTCAGGACGTGAACTGGCTGCGGGGTCTTCGGATGAGCTCGCTGCGCGGCCGCACCTCGATGGGTTGTGATCGCCCTTCGCGCGGCGCGACCGAGTCGTTCCACGAACATCCGGCCTCGACCTTTATGCGCCGTGGCATCCGAGCTCTCATCCTCACGGTCGCCATCGTCTTAACTGTCACAGCCCCAACCGCGCTAAGCGAAAGCAGGAGCGCCAGCAGAGGCAGCAGAGACAGCAGAGACAGCAGTAAGAGTAGCGAGAGCAGCGACCTAGATGTTTCTCAAACGCGTCTCGGGGAACGTGAATTCGAGCACAAAGGCGGTCCAGGAAGTAGATTACAAGACGTTGGTGCTGACGGTAGTGGTCTTGAGCTTTTTATCCACGAAGGTAATGCTAACCATGAATCAGACGACGATTTGGATCAGCAGTTTGGGTATCGTGAGGGGGATGCTGGTGGGAGTGATTATAATGAGGATGATGGTGTTCATGGTGAAAATGATGACCAGGACAATAACGAGGATAATGATGATAGTGTGGATAGTGATATTGATGATGGGTTTGTTGAGGATGGAATGGAGCATGAATCTGAGGAGGATGGAGAGTTTGAAGAGCATGAAAACGAGTCTCCTTTAGACGAGGACGTTGAAATGGAGGGCTGGGATGACAACGAATTTGACGTAGATGATGACGTGGTTGGCGCTGACGTGGAATATGACGCCGGTGACATGGAAGTTTGGGGTGATTCTGCCAACGAGAATGACAATGAGGATGGTCAGGAGCAGGATGATCATGGGGAGGAGGATGCGGATCATGAGAATGAGGGTGATTATGGGGATGAGGGAGGTCTTGAGAATGACGAAGGCCTGGAGGATGACGATGGGGAGTTCAGTACAGAAGATGATATTGATAATGATTACGACATCGAATCGGATCTTGGTTCGGGATCCGACTGGGATTCGATACCAGACATAGATACGGATTTCGATCTGAGCAGATTATTCGCGTATGAGAGAGAAGGTTCCGCGATGCTGCCGCTGCCAGAGAGGGAGGCGCGATTGGTGGACGCGTTCCTGACGTGGATGGAGAAGCATGGGGGCCAATCAGTGGAAGGGGGTGTACGATCAAAGATCCAGGTCAGACTCTGTCAATGCTCTTAGCATCAAACCATCCTATAAGTACTCTTTTTAACAACCCTGCTCCTGTATTATTATTCAGTATCCCTTCCCTTCCTCAACCTCCGTTTCCCCTTCCTCACCCTTTTCCACCCCTCCGGGCCTCCCCCTCCCTCTTCCCCCCTCCCCCCACCCCCGCACCAGGTCCTAGCCATTTCCTCCCCCGCCTTCTACTCCTGCGCGCCCCCCTTCCCCCCGCTCCCCCGCGCCTCCCCCTGGGCATCCTAGCTTCCGCCACCACCCCCGCTGGCTCCCCCCTCGCCTCCATCCCCTTCCCCCTCTGGCTCTCCAGGCTCCACGGGGGGTGGGATTTCCCCCACAACCGCCCCTCCCCTCCCCCTCCCCCTCCTTACAAGAACGCTGGGGACGATGTGACTGTAGCCGCGTGGCTGTTAAGAGAGTGGAGGAAGGGTAAAGACTCTTTTTATTCCCCTTGGATCAATCTCCTGCCGGGGTATGTGCCGCTGCCGGTTTTCTGGGATGAGGCGACGCTGGGGGAGTTAGATAGTGGGGAGGCGATAGAGAGAGTAGAGGAGGCGATCAGGTATGTTGAGGAGGCGTTTTCTCTTTGTTCTGATGAGAGTGTTGCGGGTGCTTCTACGGATGAGTTCAAATGGGCGGTCGCGATTGTGTGGTCGCGATCCGTGCCGATCTCAGCCGTTGGTTTGAAGAAAAAGGGGAAAAAGGGGAGGAGGAGAAGGAGGGAGGGAGGAGGGAACGGCGAGCAGGAGGAAGGGGAGAATGAGGAGGAATTTTGGCAATATGTTGAGGAGGAGGCGGAGAAGGAAGCTGAGGAGGGGGATGGGGAGGGAGGGGTGGGGGAGGAGGGGGAGGAGGTGCACATGTTGCTGCCTCTGCTAGATCTCTTCAACCATGAGTTCTACTACACGGCAGACTGGCAGGTGCGGTTGGGTACATGCAGGTGCTTACAGGTTCAGGAGGGTGAGCAACCTTTCCCGAATCTCTTCAACCACGAGTTCTACTACACGGCAGACTGGCAGGTACTGATAGGTGCGGACAAGTACAGGCAGGTACAGGCATGTTCGGGCAGGTTCGGGCAGGTTCGGGCGGGTGAGCGAGCTCCAGAGGTGAATGATCAAACCCAAATTTGAGTATACTATACAATACAGCAGTCTGGCAGGCCAGACGTCTGGAGCTGAGTTGAGGTGTGTGTATTTTAAGCTATTCTGAACTGCTTTTTCCTCCTTCCCCTTCCTCATGCCTTTCCCACTCCTATCACTCCTCCTGTCAACCAACCTGGACCTCCATTTCTCTCCTCCATTTCTCTCCTCCTTTTCTCTCTCCCCGCTTCTCTCCACTCCCCTCTCTCCTCGCCCCTCTCTTCTCCCCTCCCGTTTTTGCCACGTCAGCCCACCATCCACTCCTCCACGGCTGACATCAACATCTTTGCTGCTGACGTCATCTCTCCTGGCCAGCCAATCAGCGTGGGCTATGGCTCCATGGACACTGCCCAGTTCCTGCTGCTGTACGGCTTTGTGCCGCCCAACAACCCGTTTGACCGATTTGTCCTTTTCGAAAACGCAGAGGCGCTTCTTGACTACTACGAGACGAAATATCTTGCTGCCTCATCAGGAGGATCAATAAGAGAAGAAGGCAAACTATTAGAAGAGGAGGAAGAAGGAACGGGGGAGGGGGAGGAGGAGGAGGGGGAGGAGGAAGGGCAGCAGCAGCAGTAGAAGATTCTGATGCTGATTCTGTTGTTGCAAGTAATAGTGATACTGAATCGGACTATATCGAGAGATACCCGTGGCTGACTGGTTCGTTCGACCGAGACTCAGCCGCAGCTTCGGTAACCGCCGCAATAGCTGCCGCGGAGGCTCGGCAGGCGGACTACACAGCCGAGCACGACTTGGATCGGCAGCTGCTAGGCATGGCAGCAGGGGCAGTGGCAGGTTCGGAAGCACTGGCGATAGGCAGGGAGGGGTATGTGGATGCACGGCTGCTAGCCGCTCTCGCTGCGATCGGCATGCCGTCACATGGTGAGTGAAGAATCATGTAATGCTGCCACTTTTGAGAATTCTCAAAAGCGACTAAGAATCATATAATGCTGCCAGGCTTAACTCAATGTGATAGGCAGGGAGGGTCATGTGGATGTCCGCTTGTTGGCTGCTCTGGCTGCCCTTAGCATGCCATCACATGGTGAGTCGTGGAGAGTTCGGTGGGCAAGAGTTGTCATTTAGCCGATGGTTAGGATGCAGGGGTATGTGGATGCTCGCATGTTGGCCGCTCTGACTGTGACCGGCATGCCATCACACGGTGAGTGAAGAGTCTCTGGGCAACTTCACTCTCCACGACTCACCATGTGATTGGCATGCCATCACACGGTGAGTGAAGAGTCTCTGGGCAACTTCACTCTCCACGACTCACCATGTGATTGGCATGCCATCACACGGTGAGTGAAGAGTCTCTGGGCAACTTCACTCTCCACGACTCACCATGTGATTGGCATGCCATCACACGGTGAGTGAAGAGTCTCTGGGCAACTTCACTCTCCACGACTCACCATGTGATTGGCATGCCATCACACGGTGAGTGAAGAGTCTCTGGGCAACTTCACTCTCCACGACTCACCATGTGATTGGCATGCCATCACACGGTGAGTGAAGAGTCTCTGGGCAACTTCACTCTCCACGACTCACCATGTGATTGGCATGCCATCACACGGTGAGTGAAGAGTCTCTGGGCAACTTCACTCTCCACGACTCACCATGTGATTGGCATGCCATCACACGGTGAGTGAAGAGTCTCTGGGCAACTTCACTCTCCACGACTCACCATGTGATTGGCATGCCATCACACGGTGAGTGAAGAGTCTCTGGGCAACTTCACTCTCCACGACTCACCATGTGATTGGCATGCCATCACACGGTGAGTGAAGAGTCTCTGGGCAACTTCACTCTCCACGACTCACCATGTGATTGGCATGCCATCACACGGTGAGTGAAGAGTCTCTGGGCAACTTCACTCTCCACGACTCACCATGTGATTGGCATGCCATCACACGGTGAGTGAAGAGTCTCTGGGCAACTTCACTCTCCACGACTCACCATGTGATTGGCATGCCATCACACGGTGAGTGAAGAGTCTCTGGGCAACTTCACTCTCCACGACTCACCATGTGATTGGCATGCCATCACACGGTGAGTGAAGAGTCTCTGGGCAACTTCACTCTCCACGACTCACCATGTGATTGGCATGCCATCACACGGTGAGTGAAGAGTCTCTGGGCAACTTCACTCTCCACGACTCACCATGTGATTGGCATGCCATCACACGGTGAGTGAAGAGTCTCTGGGCAACTTCACTCTCCACGACTCACCATGTGATTGGCATGCCATCACACGGTGAGTGAAGAGTCTCTGGGCAACTTCACTCTCCACGACTCACCATGTGATTGGCATGCCATCACACGGTGAGTGAAGAGTCTCTGGGCAACTTCACTCTCCACGACTCACCATGTGATTGGCATGCCATCACACGGTGAGTGAAGAGTCTCTGGGCAACTTCACTCTCCACGACTCACCATGTGATTGGCATGCCATCACACGGTGAGTGAAGAGTCTCTGGGCAACTTCACTCTCCACGACTCACCATGTGATTGGCATGCCATCACACGGTGAGTGAAGAGTCTCTGGGCAACTTCACTCTCCACGACTCACCATGTGATTGGCATGCCATCACACGGTGAGTGAAGAGTCTCTGGGCAACTTCACTCTCCACGACTCACCATGTGATTGGCATGCCATCACACGGTGAGTGAAGAGTCTCTGGGCAACTTCACTCTCCACGACTCACCATGTGATTGGCATGCCATCACACGGTGAGTGAAGAGTCTCTGGGCAACTTCACTCTCCACGACTCACCATGTGATTGGCATGCCATCACACGGTGAGTGAAGAGTCTCTGGGCAACTTCACTCTCCACGACTCACCATGTGATTGGCATGCCATCACACGGTGAGTGAAGAGTCTCTGGGCAACTTCACTCTCCACGACTCACCATGTGATTGGCATGCCATCACACGGTGAGTGAAGAGTCTCTGGGCAACTTCACTCTCCACGACTCACCATGTGATTGGCATGCCATCACACGGTGAGTGAAGAGTCTCTGGGCAACTTCACTCTCCACGACTCACCATGTGATTGGCATGCCATCACACGGTGAGTGAAGAGTCTCTGGGCAACTTCACTCTCCACGACTCACCATGTGATTGGCATGCCATCACACGGTGAGTGAAGAGTCTCTGGGCAACTTCACTCTCCACGACTCACCATGTGATTGGCATGCCATCACACGGTGAGTGAAGAGTCTCTGGGCAACTTCACTCTCCACGACTCACCATGTGATTGGCATGCCATCACACGGTGAGTGAAGAGTCTCTGGGCAACTTCACTCTCCACGACTCACCATGTGATTGGCATGCCATCACACGGTGAGTGAAGAGTCTCTGGGCAACTTCACTCTCCACGACTCACCATGTGATTGGCATGCCATCACACGGTGAGTGAAGAGTCTCTGGGCAACTTCACTCTCCACGACTCACCATGTGATTGGCATGCCATCACACGGTGAGTGAAGAGTCTCTGGGCAACTTCACTCTCCACGACTCACCATGTGATTGGCATGCCATCACACGGTGAGTGAAGAGTCTCTGGGCAACTTCACTCTCCACGACTCACCATGTGATTGGCATGCCATCACACGGTGAGTGAAGAGTCTCTGGGCAACTTCACTCTCCACGACTCACCATGTGATTGGCATGCCATCACACGGTGAGTGAAGAGTCTCTGGGCAACTTCACTCTCCACGACTCACCATGTGATTGGCATGCCATCACACGGTGAGTGAAGAGTCTCTGGGCAACTTCACTCTCCACGACTCACCATGTGATTGGCATGCCATCACACGGTGAGTGAAGAGTCTCTGGGCAACTTCACTCTCCACGACTCACCATGTGATTGGCATGCCATCACACGGTGAGTGAAGAGTCTCTGGGCAACTTCACTCTCCACGACTCACCATGTGATTGGCATGCCATCACACGGTGAGTGAAGAGTCTCTGGGCAACTTCACTCTCCACGACTCACCATGTGATTGGCATGCCATCACACGGTGAGTGAAGAGTCTCTGGGCAACTTCACTCTCCACGACTCACCATGTGATTGGCATGCCATCACACGGTGAGTGAAGAGTCTCTGGGCAACTTCACTCTCCACGACTCACCATGTGATTGGCATGCCATCACACGGTGAGTGAAGAGTCTCTGGGCAACTTCACTCTCCACGACTCACCATGTGATTGGCATGCCATCACACGGTGAGTGAAGAGTCTCTGGGCAACTTCACTCTCCACGACTCACCATGTGATTGGCATGCCATCACACGGTGAGTGAAGAGTCTCTGGGCAACTTCACTCTCCACGACTCACCATGTGATTGGCATGCCATCACACGGTGAGTGAAGAGTCTCTGGGCAACTTCACTCTCCACGACTCACCATGTGATTGGCATGCCATCACACGGTGAGTGAAGAGTCTCTGGGCAACTTCACTCTCCACGACTCACCATGTGATTGGCATGCCATCACACGGTGAGTGAAGAGTCTCTGGGCAACTTCACTCTCCACGACTCACCATGTGATTGGCATGCCATCACACGGTGAGTGAAGAGTCTCTGGGCAACTTCACTCTCCACGACTCACCATGTGATTGGCATGCCATCACACGGTGAGTGAAGAGTCTCTGGGCAACTTCACTCTCCACGACTCACCATGTGATTGGCATGCCATCACACGGTGAGTGAAGAGTCTCTGGGCAACTTCACTCTCCACGACTCACCATGTGATTGGCATGCCATCACACGGTGAGTGAAGAGTCTCTGGGCAACTTCACTCTCCACGACTCACCATGTGATTGGCATGCCATCACACGGTGAGTGAAGAGTCTCTGGGCAACTTCACTCTCCACGACTCACCATGTGATTGGCATGCCATCACACGGTGAGTGAAGAGTCTCTGGGCAACTTCACTCTCCACGACTCACCATGTGATTGGCATGCCATCACACGGTGAGTGAAGAGTCTCTGGGCAACTTCACTCTCCACGACTCACCATGTGATTGGCATGCCATCACACGGTGAGTGAAGAGTCTCTGGGCAACTTCACTCTCCACGACTCACCATGTGATTGGCATGCCATCACACGGTGAGTGAAGAGTCTCTGGGCAACTTCACTCTCCACGACTCACCATGTGATTGGCATGCCATCACACGGTGAGTGAAGAGTCTCTGGGCAACTTCACTCTCCACGACTCACCATGTGATTGGCATGCCATCACACGGTGAGTGAAGAGTCTCTGGGCAACTTCACTCTCCACGACTCACCATGTGATTGGCATGCCATCACACGGTGAGTGAAGAGTCTCTGGGCAACTTCACTCTCCACGACTCACCATGTGATTGGCATGCCATCACACGGTGAGTGAAGAGTCTCTGGGCAACTTCACTCTCCACGACTCACCATGTGATTGGCATGCCATCACACGGTGAGTGAAGAGTCTCTGGGCAACTTCACTCTCCACGACTCACCATGTGATTGGCATGCCATCACACGGTGAGTGAAGAGTCTCTGGGCAACTTCACTCTCCACGACTCACCATGTGATTGGCATGCCATCACACGGTGAGTGAAGAGTCTCTGGGCAACTTCACTCTCCACGACTCACCATGTGATTGGCATGCCATCACACGGTGAGTGAAGAGTCTCTGGGCAACTTCACTCTCCACGACTCACCATGTGATTGGCATGCCATCACACGGTGAGTGAAGAGTCTCTGGGCAACTTCACTCTCCACGACTCACCATGTGATTGGCATGCCATCACACGGTGAGTGAAGAGTCTCTGGGCAACTTCACTCTCCACGACTCACCATGTGATTGGCATGCCATCACACGGTGAGTGAAGAGTCTCTGGGCAACTTCACTCTCCACGACTCACCATGTGATTGGCATGCCATCACACGGTGAGTGAAGAGTCTCTGGGCAACTTCACTCTCCACGACTCACCATGTGATTGGCATGCCATCACACGGTGAGTGAAGAGTCTCTGGGCAACTTCACTCTCCACGACTCACCATGTGATTGGCATGCCATCACACGGTGAGTGAAGAGTCTCTGGGCAACTTCACTCTCCACGACTCACCATGTGATTGGCATGCCATCACACGGTGAGTGAAGAGTCTCTGGGCAACTTCACTCTCCACGACTCACCATGTGATTGGCATGCCATCACACGGTGAGTGAAGAGTCTCTGGGCAACTTCACTCTCCACGACTCACCATGTGATTGGCATGCCATCACACGGTGAGTGAAGAGTCTCTGGGCAACTTCACTCTCCACGACTCACCATGTGATTGGCATGCCATCACACGGTGAGTGAAGAGTCTCTGGGCAACTTCACTCTCCACGACTCACCATGTGATTGGCATGCCATCACACGGTGAGTGAAGAGTCTCTGGGCAACTTCACTCTCCACGACTCACCATGTGATTGGCATGCCATCACACGGTGAGTGAAGAGTCTCTGGGCAACTTCACTCTCCACGACTCACCATGTGATTGGCATGCCATCACACGGTGAGTGAAGAGTCTCTGGGCAACTTCACTCTCCACGACTCACCATGTGATTGGCATGCCATCACACGGTGAGTGAAGAGTCTCTGGGCAACTTCACTCTCCACGACTCACCATGTGATTGGCATGCCATCACACGGTGAGTGAAGAGTCTCTGGGCAACTTCACTCTCCACGACTCACCATGTGATTGGCATGCCATCACACGGTGAGTGAAGAGTCTCTGGGCAACTTCACTCTCCACGACTCACCATGTGATTGGCATGCCATCACACGGTGAGTGAAGAGTCTCTGGGCAACTTCACTCTCCACGACTCACCATGTGATTGGCATGCCATCACACGGTGAGTGAAGAGTCTCTGGGCAACTTCACTCTCCACGACTCACCATGTGATTGGCATGCCATCACACGGTGAGTGAAGAGTCTCTGGGCAACTTCACTCTCCACGACTCACCATGTGATTGGCATGCCATCACACGGTGAGTGAAGAGTCTCTGGGCAACTTCACTCTCCACGACTCACCATGTGATTGGCATGCCATCACACGGTGAGTGAAGAGTCTCTGGGCAACTTCACTCTCCACGACTCACCATGTGATTGGCATGCCATCACACGGTGAGTGAAGAGTCTCTGGGCAACTTCACTCTCCACGACTCACCATGTGATTGGCATGCCATCACACGGTGAGTGAAGAGTCTCTGGGCAACTTCACTCTCCACGACTCACCATGTGATTGGCATGCCATCACACGGTGAGTGAAGAGTCTCTGGGCAACTTCACTCTCCACGACTCACCATGTGATTGGCATGCCATCACACGGTGAGTGAAGAGTCTCTGGGCAACTTCACTCTCCACGACTCACCATGTGATTGGCATGCCATCACACGGTGAGTGAAGAGTCTCTGGGCAACTTCACTCTCCACGACTCACCATGTGATTGGCATGCCATCACACGGTGAGTGAAGAGTCTCTGGGCAACTTCACTCTCCACGACTCACCATGTGATTGGCATGCCATCACACGGTGAGTGAAGAGTCTCTGGGCAACTTCACTCTCCACGACTCACCATGTGATTGGCATGCCATCACACGGTGAGTGAAGAGTCTCTGGGCAACTTCACTCTCCACGACTCACCATGTGATTGGCATGCCATCACACGGTGAGTGAAGAGTCTCTGGGCAACTTCACTCTCCACGACTCACCATGTGATTGGCATGCCATCACACGGTGAGTGAAGAGTCTCTGGGCAACTTCACTCTCCACGACTCACCATGTGATTGGCATGCCATCACACGGTGAGTGAAGAGTCTCTGGGCAACTTCACTCTCCACGACTCACCATGTGATTGGCATGCCATCACACGGTGAGTGAAGAGTCTCTGGGCAACTTCACTCTCCACGACTCACCATGTGATTGGCATGCCATCACACGGTGAGTGAAGAGTCTCTGGGCAACTTCACTCTCCACGACTCACCATGTGATTGGCATGCCATCACACGGTGAGTGAAGAGTCTCTGGGCAACTTCACTCTCCACGACTCACCATGTGATTGGCATGCCATCACACGGTGAGTGAAGAGTCTCTGGGCAACTTCACTCTCCACGACTCACCATGTGATTGGCATGCCATCACACGGTGAGTGAAGAGTCTCTGGGCAACTTCACTCTCCACGACTCACCATGTGATTGGCATGCCATCACACGGTGAGTGAAGAGTCTCTGGGCAACTTCACTCTCCACGACTCACCATGTGATTGGCATGCCATCACACGGTGAGTGAAGAGTCTCTGGGCAACTTCACTCTCCACGACTCACCATGTGATTGGCATGCCATCACACGGTGAGTGAAGAGTCTCTGGGCAACTTCACTCTCCACGACTCACCATGTGATTGGCATGCCATCACACGGTGAGTGAAGAGTCTCTGGGCAACTTCACTCTCCACGACTCACCATGTGATTGGCATGCCATCACACGGTGAGTGAAGAGTCTCTGGGCAACTTCACTCTCCACGACTCACCATGTGATTGGCATGCCATCACACGGTGAGTGAAGAGTCTCTGGGCAACTTCACTCTCCACGACTCACCATGTGATTGGCATGCCATCACACGGTGAGTGAAGAGTCTCTGGGCAACTTCACTCTCCACGACTCACCATGTGATTGGCATGCCATCACACGGTGAGTGAAGAGTCTCTGGGCAACTTCACTCTCCACGACTCACCATGTGATTGGCATGCCATCACACGGTGAGTGAAGAGTCTCTGGGCAACTTCACTCTCCACGACTCACCATGTGATTGGCATGCCATCACACGGTGAGTGAAGAGTCTCTGGGCAACTTCACTCTCCACGACTCACCATGTGATTGGCATGCCATCACACGGTGAGTGAAGAGTCTCTGGGCAACTTCACTCTCCACGACTCACCATGTGATTGGCATGCCATCACACGGTGAGTGAAGAGTCTCTGGGCAACTTCACTCTCCACGACTCACCATGTGATTGGCATGCCATCACACGGTGAGTGAAGAGTCTCTGGGCAACTTCACTCTCCACGACTCACCATGTGATTGGCATGCCATCACACGGTGAGTGAAGAGTCTCTGGGCAACTTCACTCTCCACGACTCACCATGTGATTGGCATGCCATCACACGGTGAGTGAAGAGTCTCTGGGCAACTTCACTCTCCACGACTCACCATGTGATTGGCATGCCATCACACGGTGAGTGAAGAGTCTCTGGGCAACTTCACTCTCCACGACTCACCATGTGATTGGCATGCCATCACACGGTGAGTGAAGAGTCTCTGGGCAACTTCACTCTCCACGACTCACCATGTGATTGGCATGCCATCACACGGTGAGTGAAGAGTCTCTGGGCAACTTCACTCTCCACGACTCACCATGTGATTGGCATGCCATCACACGGTGAGTGAAGAGTCTCTGGGCAACTTCACTCTCCACGACTCACCATGTGATTGGCATGCCATCACACGGTGAGTGAAGAGTCTCTGGGCAACTTCACTCTCCACGACTCACCATGTGATTGGCATGCCATCACACGGTGAGTGAAGAGTCTCTGGGCAACTTCACTCTCCACGACTCACCATGTGATTGGCATGCCATCACACGGTGAGTGAAGAGTCTCTGGGCAACTTCACTCTCCACGACTCACCATGTGATTGGCATGCCATCACACGGTGAGTGAAGAGTCTCTGGGCAAATTCACTCTCCACGACTCACCATGTGATTGGCATGCCATCACACGGTGAGTGAAGAGTCTCTGGGCAACTTCACTCTCCACGACTCACCATGTGATTGGCATGCCATCACACGGTGAGTGAAGAGTCTCTGGGCAACTTCACTCTCCACGACTCACCATGTGATTGGCATGCCATCACACGGTGAGTGAAGAGTCTCTGGGCAACTTCACTCTCCACGACTCACCATGTGATTGGCATGCCATCACACGGTGAGTGAAGAGTCTCTGGGCAAATTCACTCTCCACGACTCACCATGTGATTGGCATGCCATCACACGGTGAGTGAAGAGTCTCTGGGCAAATTCACTCTCCACGACTCACCATGTGATTGGCATGCCATCACACGGTGAGTGAAGAGTCTCTGGGCAAATTCACTCTCCACGACTCACCATGTGATTGGGCATGCCATCACACGGTGAGTGAAGAGTCTCTGGGCAACTTCACTCTCCACGACTCACCATGTGATTGGCATGCCATCACACGGTGAGTGAAGAGTCTCTGGGCAAATTCACTCTCCACGACTCACCATGTGATTGGCATGCCATCACACGGTGAGTGAAGAGTCTCTGGGCAACTTCACTCTCCACGACTCACCATGTGATTGGCATGCCATCACACGGTGAGTGAAGAGTCTCTGGGCAAATTCACTCTCCACGACTCACCATGTGATTGGCATGCCATCACACGGTGAGTGAAGAGTCTCTGGGCAAATTCACTCTCCACGACTCACCATGTGATTGGCATGCCATCACACGGTGAGTGAAGAGTCTCTGGGCAACTTCACTCTCCACGACTCACCATGTGATTGGCATGCCATCACACGGTGAGTGAAGAGTCTCTGGGCAACTTCACTCTCCACGACTCACCATGTGATTGGCATGCCATCACACGGTGAGTGAAGAGTCTCTGGGCAACTTCACTCTCCACGACTCACCATGTGATTGGCATGCCATCACACGGTGAGTGAAGAGTCTCTGGGCAAATTCACTCTCCACGACTCACCATGTGATTGGCATGCCATCACACGGTGAGTGAAGAGTCTCTGGGCAAATTCACTCTCCACGACTCACCATGTGATTGGCATGCCATCACACGGTGAGTGAAGAGTCTCTGGGCAAATTCACTCTCCACGACTCACCATGTGATTGGCATGCCATCACACGGTGAGTGAAGAGTCTCTGGGCAAATTCACTCTCCACGACTCACCATGTGATTGGCATGCCATCACACGGTGAGTGAAGAGTCTCTGGGCAACTTCACTCTCCACGACTCACCATGTGATTGGCATGCCATCACACGGTGAGTGAAGAGTCTCTGGGCAACTTCACTCTCCACGACTCACCATGTGATTGGCATGCCATCACACGGTGAGTGAAGAGTCTCTGGGCAACTTCACTCTCCACGACTCACCATGTGATTGGCATGCCATCACACGGTGAGTGAAGAGTCGCTGGGCAAATTCACTCTCCACGACTCACCATGTGATTGGCATGCCATCACACGGTGAGTGAAGAGTCTCTGGGCAAATTCACTCTCCACGACTCACCATGTGATTGGCATGCCATCACACGGTGAGTGAAGAGTCTCTGGGCAACTTCACTCTCCACGACTCACCATGTGATTGGCATGCCATCACACGGTGAGTGAAGAGTCTCTGGGCAACTTCACTCTCCACGACTCACCATGTGATTGGCATGCCATCACACGGTGAGTGAAGAGTCTCTGGGCAACTTCACTCTCCACGACTCACCATGTGATTGGCATGCCATCACACGGTGAGTGAAGAGTCTCTGGGCAACTTCACTCTCCACGACTCACCATGTGATTGGCATGCCATCACACGGTGAGTGAAGAGTCTCTGGGCAACTTCACTCTCCACGACTCACCATGTGATTGGCATGCCATCACACGGTGAGTGAAGAGTCTCTGGGCAACTTCACTCTCCACGACTCACCATGTGATTGGCATGCCATCACACGGTGAGTGAAGAGTCTCTGGGCAACTTCACTCTCCACGACTCACCATGTGATTGGCATGCCATCACACGGTGAGTGAAGAGTCTCTGGGCAACTTCACTCTCCACGACTCACCATGTGATTGGCATGCCATCACACGGTGAGTGAAGAGTCTCTGGGCAACTTCACTCTCCACGACTCACCATGTGATTGGCATGCCATCACACGGTGAGTGAAGAGTCTCTGGGCAACTTCACTCTCCACGACTCACCATGTGATTGGCATGCCATCACACGGTGAGTGAAGAGTCTCTGGGCAACTTCACTCTCCACGACTCACCATGTGATTGGCATGCCATCACACGGTGAGTGAAGAGTCTCTGGGCAACTTCACTCTCCACGACTCACCATGTGATTGGCATGCCATCACACGGTGAGTGAAGAGTCTCTGGGCAACTTCACTCTCCACGACTCACCATGTGATTGGCATGCCATCACACGGTGAGTGAAGAGTCTCTGGGCAACTTCACTCTCCACGACTCACCATGTGATTGGCATGCCATCACACGGTGAGTGAAGAGTCTCTGGGCAACTTCACTCTCCACGACTCACCATGTGATTGGCATGCCATCACACGGTGAGTGAAGAGTCTCTGGGCAACTTCACTCTCCACGACTCACCATGTGATTGGCATGCCATCACACGGTGAGTGAAGAGTCTCTGGGCAACTTCACTCTCCACGACTCACCATGTGATTGGCATGCCATCACACGGTGAGTGAAGAGTCTCTGGGCAACTTCACTCTCCACGACTCACCATGTGATTGGCATGCCATCACACGGTGAGTGAAGAGTCTCTGGGCAACTTCACTCTCCACGACTCACCATGTGATTGGCATGCCATCACACGGTGAGTGAAGAGTCTCTGGGCAACTTCACTCTCCACGACTCACCATGTGATTGGCATGCCATCACACGGTGAGTGAAGAGTCTCTGGGCAACTTCACTCTCCACGACTCACCATGTGATTGGCATGCCATCACACGGTGAGTGAAGAGTCTCTGGGCAACTTCACTCTCCACGACTCACCATGTGATTGGCATGCCATCACACGGTGAGTGAAGAGTCTCTGGGCAACTTCACTCTCCACGACTCACCATGTGATTGGCATGCCATCACACGGTGAGTGAAGAGTCTCTGGGCAACTTCACTCTCCACGACTCACCATGTGATTGGCATGCCATCACACGGTGAGTGAAGAGTCTCTGGGCAACTTCACTCTCCACGACTCACCATGTGATTGGCATGCCATCACACGGTGAGTGAAGAGTCTCTGGGCATTGTCAAGTTGAAGGCGGTGTTAGTGGCAGGGAGGGGTATGTGGATGCACGGCTGCTGGCTGCTCTGGCTGCTATTGGCATGCCATCACATGGTGAGTGTAGGATGAGCATTTTAAGCCAAGTTGATGCCTACGACTTCGAGCTGACAATGCTGCAGCGTGAGAAGGTGAGGCAAGAATCACACGGTGGTGAGGCAAGAATCACACGGTGGTGAGGCAAGAATCACACGGTGGTGAGGCAAGAATCACACGGTGGTGAGGCAAGAATCACACGGTGGTGAGGCAAGAATCACACGGTGGTGAGGCAAGAATCACACGGTGGTGAGGCAAGAATCACACGGTGGTGAGGCAAGAATCACACGGTGGTGAGGCAAGAATCACACGGTGGTGAGGCAAGAATCACACGGTGGTGAGGCAAGAATCACACGGTGGTGAGGCAAGAATCACACGGTGGTGAGGCAAGAATCACACGGTGGTGAGGCAAGAATCACACGGCGGTGAGGCAAGAATCACACGGTGGTGAGGCAAGAATCACACGGTGGTGAGGCAAGAATCACACGGTGGTGAGGCAAGAATCACACGGTGGTGAGGCAAGAATCACACGGTGGTGAGGCAAGAATCACACGGTGGTGAGGCAAGAATCACACGGTGGTGAGGCAAGAATCACACGGTGGTGAGGCAAGAATCACACGGTGGTGAGGCAAGAATCACACGGTGGTGAGGCAAGAATCACACCGTGGTGAGGCAAGAATCACACGGTGGTGAGGCAAGAATCACACGGTGGTGAGGCAAGAATCACACGGCGGTGAGGCAAGAATCACACGGTGGTGAGGCAAGAATCACACGGTGGTGAGGCAAGAATCACACGGTGGTGAGGCAAGAATCACACGGTGGTGAGGCAAGAATCACACGGTGGTGAGGCAAGAATCACACGGTGGTGAGGCAAGAATCACACGGTGGTGAGGCAAGAATCACACGGCGGTGAGGCAAGAATCACACGGTGGTGAGGCAAGAATCACACGGTGGTGAGGCAAGAATCACACGGTGGTGAGGCAAGAATCACCCGGTGGTGAGGCAAGAATCACACGGTGGTGAGGCAAGAATCACACGGTGGTGAGGCAAGAATCACACCGTGGTGAGGCAAGAATCACACGGTGGTGAGGCAAGAATCACACGGTGGTGAGGCAAGAATCACACGGTGGTGAGGCAAGAATCACACGGTGGTGAGGCAAGAATCACACGGTGGTGAGGCAAGAATCACACGGTGGTGAGGCAAGAATCACACGGCGGTGAGGCAAGAATCACTCGACATTGTGAGGTTTAACTTGCTGCAATGGTCCACCAGGTCCCTTCCCTCCCTCTTCCCTTCACCCCTTTAGACCCTGCCTTTGACTTCCATGCCTTGGCTGAAACCATTCTGCGCCTTGTGTTTCGAGACGGTGTCACCTGTGGCACTCTCAAGCAGCAGCAAAAGGTGATTTCTCTGTTTCTCTCCCCTCTCCCCCCCTCTCCTCTACTCCCCCAGACCCTGCCTTTGACTTCCATGCCCTAGCCGAAACCATTCTGCGCCTTGTGTTTCGAGACGGTGTCACCTGTGGCACTCTCAAGCATCAATAGACTGTAATTCTTCTTGTTCCCCCTTCCCTCCCTCTTCCCTTCACCCCATCAGACCCTGCCTTTGACTTCCACGCCCTAGCCGATACCATTCTGCGCCTTGTGTTTCGAGACGGTGTCACCTGTGGCACTCTCAAGCATCAATAGACTGTAATTCTTCTTGTTCCCCCTTCCCTCCCTCTTCCCTTCACCCCATCAGACCCTGCCTTTGACTTCCATGCCCTAGCCGAGACCATTCTGCGCTTTGTGTTTCGAGACGGTGTCACCTGTGGCACTCTCAAGCATCAATAGACTGTAATTCTTCTTGTTCCCCCTTCCCTCCCTCTTCCCTTCACCCCATCAGACCCTGCCTTTGACTTCCACGCCCTAGCCGAGACCATTCTGCGCTTTGTGTTTCGAGACGGTGTCACCTGTGGCACTCTCAAGCAGCAGCAGACGTACCACCTGGCAGTCCTTGAAGCAGCAGGAGCAGAAGGGGCAGCAGGAGGGGAGGGAGCGGAAGGAGGGAAGGAAGCAACAGGAGCAGGGGAGAATAGTGGTAAAGACAGACCACACAGTAAGGCAGTGGAGGCAGCTGCTCGTTCAGCAATGCTTGCGGGCTCCATTATAGGAGCTGCCGACGTGTTGCGTAACATTCTGCGCGCTACACTATGCGGATTCAAGAGCACGTTCATGGAGGATTATAACCTGCTAAAGAAGACGCTTGTAGAGGATGCATCTTGTGCAATGGGAGACCGAGGAAGGGGAGGCAACGCAGAGAGAGGAGGTGAGGGGTATAGTGGTGAAAGGGACAGCCAGGGCAGTGGTGGTGGTAGCAGGAGGGAAGATGGGAGAGGAAGTGAAGGGACGTGTGGGGTCCCTGTGTTGCAACTCCCAGAGGAGAATGTTCAGGCCATTAAGTTCCGGCTCTCAGCTAAGCAACTGCTGTTGCGAGCTCTTAGTTTTTTAGAAGATGTATGTCCAGAAGAAGGGGTGTATGATGCTGATTATGCTACTGAGTCAGATACTACAGAGGATGACAAGTGATTGATTATATTGAGTTTGGCTAACATAAACCTTACTTCTGAGTCGCCAAAACCGAAAATTCTATAAGGAAACAGTGTCAGTACTGTGCATACTGTGCAGCATACAAGCCCACATCACATCAGCTGATTGTGGCAATACAGATTGAATGAATGAAGCTAGCTGGTACTATGTATAACGGGTACATACATGTATGTTATTTATACATTATCCATCAATCCAGCTGTATCACGAAAGAAACTGTCAACAATGAAGCTGAGCATCGGGCTCAGGTTGAAACACCAAGCTAGGCGTTGGGCTTGGGTTCCTTAGCCTTGACAATGATCACAGGGCATGCACTGGCATGACAGCAGAGGGGGAAGATGGGTTGGAGGGGGCAGAGGGCAAATATGAAGCTAGGGTTTGAAAATGGCTTCCTTTGCCTTGACTATGATCACAGGGCATGCACTGGTATGAGGATAAAGTCGAATGGGCAGAGGGAGCAGAGGGGAACAAGGTTAAGCCACCCACATGGCATGCCGAACCGGAAGAGTGGCATGGGGCATGGGGCATGGGGCATGGGGCATGGGGCACGTGGCATGGGGCATGCAGCATGGGGCATGTCCCACTCAACACATACCCCACCCACTCACGAGCATGTGGCGTACCACCCACTCACGGGCATGTCAGAGGGCACTGCTTGCTGACTGACCCGAAAAAAAGGACTTTGTATGGCTCTTAAAAAGGTTGAATTTCCTGGCGGTTCAAACAGTGACAGAAAGAATGCGTGCGGAAACAGGAGTGCCTGAATGGACCCACCTGTGGTGTGCGCAATACTCGCTGACCGATCCAAGCAACGCCCTGCAGGTGGAAAGACAGAGAGGGAGAGGGGAGAGAGAGGGTGTGGCACGAAGGGGTTTGTGTGGGTGAAGGCAGGTAGTGACTTAAGAAGTGAGTTGTGAGAAGTAGTGAAGGGTGATTGTGTGTGTGCACATACGGGGGCTGCCCACCCAGTGGGTCTGATTGAGTGTGTTTGCACTCCCTGTGCTGATTGTCAGCATAACCTCCCTGCAGATCACCTGTCGCTCGTCGCATTCCTAACAACAACGCAACCACACCACACCAGCACAGCCCAGCACTCACTTCTTGACAGGCGACAGCCTCCGTGTGCCGACTATCAGCGCGTTGGCACACACTCATTCAGACGCATCAGGTGATTTCACATGAAGACGAGGCATGACTCAGTTCCCCAGCTCACTCTTCTCAACTCACTACCCACCACTCATTCCTTTCAACTCACTTCTTGACAGGCGATAGCCCCCGTGTGCCGACTATCAGCACGTTGGCACACACGCACATCACCTCCCTGCAGGTCGCCTCCCTGCAGGTCACCTCTCTCTCGCCCCATTCCTAGCATCAACATACTCACACCAGCACAGCACAACCCAGCACTCACTTCTTGACAGGTGACAACCCCCGTGTGCCCACGATAGCACGTCGGCACACACGCGCATCACCTCTCTGCAGATCACCTCGCGCTCGTGCCTAATCATTTACAATAACACACACGCCCACAGCACACCAGCACCACACTACAGCACTCACTTCTTGACTGGTGACAGCCCCCGTGTGCCAACTATCAGCACGTCTGCACACACGCGCATCACCTCCCTGCAGATCACCTCCCGCTCGTCCCCCACCGCTATCTTCCAATCACAGTCCAGCTGCGAGCAAAACAAGAGATAAGCGGAAAAGACGAGGGAATGGAAAGAAGGAAACGGGAAGCAACCGAGAAACACCACTGCCATGGTTTGTGAGAGTGGAGAATAAGGGAATATGCGCAATAAAAAAATAATAAACCATAGCAGTGATTTGAATCCGTTATAAGCGCACTCACATCCGCTACAGCGCATTTCTTCATGTACTTCTCCACTATGGCGCGAGCAGCTGCCTCTGCCTGTGCCTCCAACGTTGCTATGGCGTCTGCTGGAAGCTTGCCCACCATGTCTGGGGAGGAGGGAAGAGGAGAAGAGGGGAAAGGGGGGAGAGAAATTACGCCTACGACAATGAAACACCATGCCTGCCGGTGCCTCCAACGTTGCTATGGCGTCCGCTGGGAGCTTGCCCACCATGTCTGGGGAGGAGGGAAGAGGAGAAGAGGGGAAAGGGGGGAGAGAAATTACTCCTACGACAATGAAACACCATGCCTGCCGGTGCCTCCAACGTTGCTATGGCGTCCGCTGGGAGCTTGCCCACCATGTCTGGGGAGGAGGGAAGAGGAGAAGAGGGGAAAGGGGGGAGAGAAATTACGCCTACGACAATGAAACACAATGCCTGCCGGTGCCTCCAACGTTGCTATGGCGTCCGCTGGAAGCTTGCCCACCATGTCTGGGGAGGGAAAAGGAGGAGGGGGAAGGAAGGGTGCAATTGGAGGGAGAGAGGGATGATGAGCAACTCGCAGCTGCCTCTGCCTGCTGCTCTAACGTTGCTATGTCGTCCGCTGGAAGCTTGCCCACCATGTCTGGGGGAGAAAGGGGGAGGGAAGATTCGATTTCAGTAGCCACAATGTTACCTATTCCTGCTTATTTCGAAGGAAGAATAATCAAAACCAAACCAGAAGAACCCTCTCCCTTCCCCCTTTTGAAAAAATACAACAAACGGACAAAATAAAGAAGAAAATTTGAGTGGCAAAGGGTTTGGCTAGGGGGTTACAAGCGAATGATGTCCGGATGTGAATGAAGCGCTTGAGACTTTTGAAGAAATGAGTACCTTGCAAACTCAGAATTCACGTTGCTTACCGTCAAATGACTTGCGTAAATGGATGGGGCGCACGTGATCCTGAGACTTGTATTAGTTCCTTCCTTGAAGCCCACTTGTCTTTTGAGTCGACTCAGAAGTCGACAGCTTGCTTACCGTCAAATGATGTGCGCACGTGGATGAGTCGCGCCGCACACATGATCCTAAGCCTTGCAGTAGTTCCTTTTGAGAATCCAAAAAAGTGACTCCAATATAGAAGAAGTCAGCCTGCTCACCATCGAATGACTTGCGCACGTGGATGAGGCGCACGTGGTCCTGAGCCTTGCAGTAGTTCCTTAAAGCCCAGTTGAACGCCAGCTCTGAACCTGCGCGCATTAGAGGTAGCGGCGGCAGAGAGGGAAGGACATGAATTCCCTCTATTGAATTGAGCTCCTTACAGGGCTGTGCACGTGCAGTAGTTCCTCAACGCCCAGTTGGTTGCCAGCTCTGAACCTGCGAGTGAGGGAGAGTGGGAGGGAGGGAGGGAGGAAGGGAGGGAGGGAGGGAGGGAGGGAGGGAGGGAGGGAGGGAGGAAGGGAGGGAGGGAGGGAGGGAGGGAGGGAGGGAGGGAGGGAGGGAGGGAGGGAGGGAGGGAGGGAGGGAAATAAACAAAGAGGAGAGCAGGAGGGGAGGAGAGGGGGATCAGGAAAGGAAGGTGGGAGGAGTTGAACGAGAGGGGAGAAGAGCGTGCGTGTGCGTGTGCGTGTGCGTGCGCGTGTGCGTGTGCGTGTGCTTGTATGTGTGTGCGTGTGCGTGTGCGTGTGCTTGTATGTGTGTGCATGCACGCGTGCGTGTAACGTGCGTGCGTTTGTATGTGCGTGCGCGTCTGATAGAAAGCAGGAAAGCAACGATCGTGACGTACACTCGCTCCCGTCCACCGCTATAAGCACCTCCCGCTGTTCACTCGTTAGTAGCTGCTCCATCAAGTGCTTCCGTCAATCCCTGTTTCAACTCCTGCTTTAACTCCTCCTTCTGTTCTCCGGCTGTAGCACAACCCACAGCTACACTTCTGCGAACGCAATCGAGCTACAGCCGGTAGCCACAACCGTCAACTTCCTGTAAACTACAGAAACTGCCGCCTGCGACAGTAGAATCGACCAGTGGAAGATGACCACTCGACTGGCGGCACTGTTGCTACAGCCTGTAGAAGCGGGGCTATTGTTTCCGTCGCTACGGCCGCCGGTCGAGGCAGCTTCCAGGGTGCGAACTTTGTCTGACCCAGCTCAATCCGGAGTACAACTCGAAAACACCCTGAAAAGCAGGCCTAGAGAATGGAACTCATATTGGATGAAGAAGACCGAACCTCGCCAAATGTGACTTTTGCTCTAAGCTGGTTCACTCAGTCCGTGGCTGTCTATTCCGTCTTTGTATCAAATAGGAAACCCACGGCGAAAACTATGCACAAGTATCATACACGTATCATACACCTCATGTACGCCAAGCGTGGCGGTAATACGTGAGCAATAAGCCACTAATGTACTTGCGATGCACTCTAAGCGCCTGGGCGGTGTCGGTTTGGCTCCGGCGGAAGTAAAGTCACTAAGAGGGCTCTTGCTGCGTGTGTCCGTCGGATCGGACGACAAGCTCGAGGTTCAATGGAAATGGCCGACGGAAATGAGCTGCTAGTGTGATGTTTCTCCAGCCTTCCCAGCCATTCACAAAAAGAACGTGCACCGACACAACAAACCCCGTATTTGCACAGTGACTGACACTTAGAATAATTTCTCCTTTACTATAATAGCCAAGGCATGGTCCTTCATCAATTACACCCATCAACTAGCCTTTGAAACCATAAACATGATGCGACGGCAACCTCCATTTCAGTGTCACAATTCTCATCTGAGATTTCGCATGTTACCATTTTACTATGTATGCACCCTCCATTGTACATGTGATTAAATATGAAAATTAAAGAGCATGTTCAGTTCAAGTGCGATGTATACATTTTTTTAAGAGCATTTTGCATACACTTCATATCGTGGCAGATCTGCACCGCACTCTTTCTCCGTGGCATTCAAGGTGGTGGCGGCAAATCTTGTTTGCAGAATTTCGCACATGCGAAGCCTATGTCTGACACGGTAACCAAACATGAGACAGCTGCGTCATGAGCAAAACCCTAAACGTTCGGCCTTCGTCGGTTGATGTTTGCTTGGTTCAGGAGGATTGACCCGTGGGGCAATGGATGCGTCGCGGTTGAGCCGCGCCTGTTATTGGCTGCTTGCTTCCACCAAATCCTCTTCAGGGCGTATTCCTGCACTTCGGGTCATCAGCACTTCGGGTCTTCCGAGATTGTGGGATCCAATCGGAAAATCGAAATGCACCCCAATCTCTTGATTCCGAACTTCCGATTGGATCCCACAATTTCGGATGACCCGAAGTGCTGATGACCCGAAGTGCAGGAATACGCCCTCAGACTTCAGTTACCCACATCAGTACGACCCATACTTCCTTGCCCGTCGGTCAGGGTCTGCCCGTAAACTAGGAAGGTGTTTCGGGAGGACGCGTGATCAGCACGAAGCTGACATCAAACAGAAATACCCGTCACTTTGCCCGTCGCAAACGTCGCGGTCAATGAAAAAGTTATCAGAAACTTACAAGTGACCGACTTCAGTTAAAACTTCTCCCATCATTCGCCAGGCAAGGTCACCATCAGCGTCCGTCGCCACATGCTCCCCAAGACCTGCGCAAAACGGCTCCCCGAGCCATTTCTGCAGTACGCGCATGGTTCAGTTGCTCCGCCGTGTAGCCCCAACTCTCAGCACGGCGGAACGCCTGGGGCAGTGGCTAGCGCCAGCAGGGCGGAGATACCTGACAGAGCTTGACGGAGAGCGAACAGGAAGGCAAGGCAAGCGATGTGAGGAGAACTTGACGGAGAGCCGAACGAAAGTCAGCAGTGCAGCACTGGTCTGGCCTGTGTAAGCCAAAGCAGGGAAGAGCGTGGAGGAAGAATCTAGGTTTTCTTTGGCTGCTGCTGCTGTGGCTCCCTCGTTGCTATTGCAACAACCCTAGAGAACCTCGGGAACCTCACGGTCCGTAATTCGCGGCATTGCAACCTCAACCTTTGTGTTTGCACAGTAAGAGCGCGTTCGTTTTAGGATTCTTGCTGCTGCGTGCTAGCTCTGTGCACGCGACATTGTTCAGTAAAACTGATTGATTAGTTCGAGGCGTGTCCTTAAACCGAATTCTGTTTATTGTAGGATGTCCTTCCAGACGACCTTACAGCATACGTGTTTTTCTCCGTCGTAAAGCTTAGAACAATCACACCGTGTTGCCTCACTTCTCATCGCTAACAACAGCACTTTTGTATCTCGATTCTTGCTGCAGCCTTTCCTGCAAGTTCTATCGCGAAAATGCCGCCGCCAGTCGCGCCAGCCGTGCCAGCCGCGGGTCATTCTCTGCATGATATCGAGGGAGTTTGTGACTATTGCGGGGAGCCATGCGATAGTACGCAGGACGAGCTGAACGCGCTCTCGTGCACGTTCGAAGGATGCGCGAGCTCAGGCGTGTACCATCAACACTGCATCGAGGCGTTTTTAAAGAGCATCCGGCTGGACAAGTATGGTTCTTAAAACTCACGCCTTTAGTTACCTCCTCGTTGCAGCCGGTTCCGGTCAGGAAATGGTAGATCGATAGATAGGATGAACTTACAGTAGCTGTGAAATCACGGTAGTTATCGGGGTGTTACCCGATTAGAAACTCTCGAGTAAAAACTACGATTCCTTCGCGGTGAATGCTTTAGTCTCGCCTTCTTTAGAACGACCTCTAAAGTTGTAAGGATAGTGTTCCGTCTCTCTCTGTCAAGTTTTTTGGCGCTCAACGGGAAGTACTTAAAACGCATCCTGCTGACGTGGTTAAGAACCCTCTTGTTGATCTACTTCTGTCTAGTCGCAAGTTTTCCTTCTCTGCTCACTATGGGTTGTTGCAAGCTGTACAGCAAACATTAGGCGATTCCAATTTATAACAGCATATAGCAGCCAGTTATCTGGTATCAGGCCGAGGCGACACAGCAATTGGGGTGGAAAAAACCTCGAGATTTGAAGATCGCTACTTCAAATTTGGAACCTCCGTCTAGAAGCCTCCGTATTTCATCCATCCTTTTCATAACTCCGCTTAATCCTCTTCTTTGTTTTTGTTTCCACCAATCCTTTAACCGCCCCGTGATGACCCCACCATGGCAATTCTTACACGTCCTTTCATCCTTGCCCACTGTTACGCAGACAACGGAAGACGGGCTTTCAATGTCCACGTGGCAATGGCAAAGCGACGAAGTTCGATAAGCCGTGTCCTGGACGTGTAGGTTTCTCCTTACCATTGTTTTTCTGGCCATGGATCGAACCCTGTATGTTCTTGCTTTTTTCTTAGCCTTTTTTTCACCCAACTAACTTCACGAACAATTTTGGACTTCGTTGATTTTCACCGTTTTCTTGGACCGAGTGTTGATTTTCATTATTTTCATGGCTCATGCAGTCATCTGCGTGGTCTCCTACATTTGCTAATACCAATAGCTCTCCCTCCATGCGTGTTCCGTTGTTCCACTCCTCCATCTCTTTCATCTCATACCTCATGCGTCTCTTGCCTCGTGCGGCTAATGCCTTCGTCCTGCCTTGTCTCTCGTCTCTCTCGTCCGTGTGCTCGTCCCCGTGGCTCTCCTCCTTGCATTTCCCCCTTACTGATCTCGTGCCACTCCTGCGTCTCCAGATCACCAAGTCCCACCCGATTCATGCTCGGAACGAAAACAGGTGCGACATCTCCCTGCACACCCTTCCTTTCCCACCTTTCCCCACCCTTCCTCATCTCATCCCCTGTCTCCTGCGTCCGTCTCCGCGCGTTTCAAACGCCGCAACGAAGTTACTCTGCAAACAAATGCGTGCGGATGCGTTTGTTTTCCGCCTTGGCCGTTTCTTCCTGCGCTGTGTTCCTGTCCACTAGAAACTTTGTGCGAGAAATGTTGTGCGTAGCTTTCCCGCTTGCCTCCCGGCTTCCCTTATCAATTCGTGTTCGTTGCTCATCTCCTCGGCTTGTCCCTCCTCCGGCCGGACCGGACTCCCGTCTCAGCCGGACCTTTTATTAGGCATACAGGCATACTAAGACATATAATTCTTTGTTTCGTCACCTCATCTTTCACTTCTTACTCTCGCGCTCCCCCCGTTCCCCTCTCTCTCCGTTGCAGCAAGAAGCGGCGAAAGGCCAAGATGCCCGAGCCCCCTCCAGCCCCTGTGGGAGCTGCGGGGAAGAAGGGCGGCAAAGGCAAAGACGACAAGAAGGCCGACAGTAAATCCGGCGACGGCAAAAAGGAAGGGAAAACAGGCGACAGCAAAAAGGACGGAAAGTTAGGCGATAGTAAAAAGGAGGGGAAAACAGGCGACGGCAGCAAGGCAAAAGGATCATTCTCCGTGCCCTCCTCGTCTTCCAAAACCTCCACCTCACTACCTGCCGCCCCTGCGCCAAAGCCCACGGTCGCGCTACTCGTGCGCTCGTCTCTCCCACCCGCTGCCAAGGCTGCCGCGTCCGTGGCCAAGTCCGCGTCTGGTGGGGCCGGCCCGACTTCCCCATCAGCTACTAGCGGGGGTATAGGCGCGTCTGGTGGGGGCAGTGGGAGTGGGGGAGTGCCGGTGAAGGTTCTGTCGAAGTCCTGGAGTGCTGCTGCTGCGGGGCTGAAGGATGCTGCGGCAGCAGCTGTTGGTGCTGTGGGCAGCAGTAGCGGTAGTGGTGGAAACGGGCCTGCGAATGTGTGGTCGTCGTCGCCTGGCATCGTGTCCGGACCGTCCAAAGGGAAGGCCTCGGAGGTGAGTTATGCGAGCCTCGCTGCGCCGTTAGGTGGTGTGAGGACCAGCGACAGTATCGGTGGTAGTAGGGGTGGCAGTGGGGGTGGTGGGAACAGGCCTGTGAAAGCGTGGTCGTCGTCGGCTGCCATCGTGTCCGGACCTTCCAAAGGGAAGAACGCGGAGGTGAGTTATGCGAGCCTTGCTGCTCTTGCCGTTTCGTGGTGTGTGTAACTAGCGAGAGTAGTGACTCCAGTTATGGTGTCATTAGTGGCGACAGAATGAAAGGACATTTGTTGCCAGTGGCGAAAGTAGTGGCGAAATTATTTGCGGAAAGTAGTGTCGCGAGTAGTGACGGCAATAGTGGCAACGGTATTGACGAATTCAGTGGCGACAGGAGAGGCGATTGCAGTGAGCGACATTAACATCGACAGGGGGGCGAAAGCAGTGGCGGCGGGAGTGGCGATGGTAATTGCGACAGTACTGGCGGCAGCAGTGGCGACATAATGACGACAGTAGTGGCGACGATAGTGGCGGCAGTCGCGGCGACACTTGAAGTAGTGGTGACAGTGGTGGGAGTTGCGGTGGTGATAGCCGTGGTACCAAAGTGGTAACTGGAAGGATCGTGGTGGCATCGCAAGTGTGAATGCATTGTCGTCTCCGCGTGTCGTCATGTCTGGACCGCCTGAAAGAAAATACGCCTTATTGTCGCTTCCGCTATCTGCTTGTACGTTCTTCGTTTGGCAGAGCAAGGCGGAGAAGATCTCGTCCCCGAAGGACACATCATTGCAACAAGACGCCATTACCGGAGGCAAGGCATCTGACAAACCTGCAGCAGGAGGAGCAGGAGCCGAGGAGAAGAGCAGGAAAGACAAGTCCGGGAGCAAAGCGGCTAGCCAAGAAGGGGAAGGGAAGGCGGAGAATGGTAGTGGTGGTGGTAGTGGTAAGGGGAGTCAATCCAGACAGAAGAAGAAAGGCAAGGAGCAGTCGGTTCCCGTACCTGCGGTGCCTGCTCCGGTGACCGCCGCCGTGCCTGCGAACTCGGTTTGGAAAGCCAAGCCTGCTGCTCTGCTGCTTCGGCCAGAGGCTGGGAAGGCTCAGGCTCCGAGCCAACAGCAGGCACAGCAGCAGAAGCAGCCATCGCAGCAGCAGCAACAGCAGCCGCCGCAGCAACAGCAGCCGCCGCAGCAGGAACAGCAGCAGCAGGGGAAGCAGGCTGGAAGGGCGACAACAGAGTCGCAAGGGAAGGCAGATACCACTGTCACCTCCTCCCCTGTACCTCCTCCCCCCATCAAAACCACAACCAGCGTCTCCCCAGACCCCCCTCCCCCGTCTTCCACCCATCTCCCGTCGTCTACTTCCCTCTCCGTTTGGACCAAGGAATCCTCTTCACTCCACTCCACCTCTCTCCACTCCTCCTCACCCTCCTCTCTCCACTCCTCTCTCCATCCCGCCCCCCCGTCCTCCTCCTCTTCCTCGTCCTCCACACCAACTGAGTGCGAATTCTCCACCACCTCGGGCCTCTCCTCCCCCCCTTCCTCCTTCCCCTCCACTCCCCGCGCCATGGCGAGTCTCTCCCCCTCCGCCAGCATGGGCAGTTGCGCCGACCACCTCCCTGCCGAGCCTGTCACCGAGCCTTCCTCCAGCCCAGCGGAGCCTGCTGCCGTGCCCAGCGTCGTGCGGTCGGAAACGTTGTTGAGTGGGGAGGGGAGTGGGAGCGGAAGGGCGGTTAGTGATGTGGGCGTGCAGGAGGGGTTGCAAGTGAAGGCAGATCCGCAGGCACAGCAGCAGCAGCAGCAGTCTCAGCAACAGCAGAAACAGTCGCAGCAGCAGCAGCCGCGAAATACGGTGGTGGCTGCAGAGGGTGCTGCAGCAGGAGAGGTTAGCAAGGACAGCAATGTGTCAAATCCGGGCATGGGCTCAGTATCCGTTGATGCCGGTGCTGTTGCTGGTCCCGCTGCTGGTGCTGCTGCTGACAATGCGGCTGTCTCTGTGGGGGCCACCGCAGCTAGCGCTGCAGCCATGGCTGGTTCGGCAGAGATGGCTGGTGCTGCGCCGGCTGTGAGTGGTGGGCTGCGCCCGTGGAGTGATGCGTGCCGCTTTGCCCTGGAGACGAATCGCCGGCGAGTCTACGTGCGCCAGCTGCAAGAGTAAGCGCCCTGTCCAATGGATGCTTCTCACATTGCAAGTGGTTTCACTTTTTGTGGGGCTGAGATTCCCCTTGTCGATTTAGGGCAGGTGACCTGCACTGTGTGTGTCTCTCTCTCTCCCCCCCCTTTTCGCATTGACTTTCCTTTGTGCTCACCTCCCTCTCGTCGAGGCTCGGGTTCCCCCTGGGAGAGGCAGCGCAAGCAGTGCTGGTGCACGGGGGCGACCTGGGTGGCTGCCTCAACCACTTGCTCCAGTCTTATGAATCCGCTCAAATTCCACCCCTCCACTCCCTCCACGTCTGCTTCTCTCTCGCCTTCTCTCGCCAGGCTTGGTTTCCCCCTGGGAGAGGCAGCGCAGGCAGTGCTGGTGCACGGGGGCGACCTGGGTGGCTGTCTCAACCACCTGCTCGTCTACCACGAGTGCTCCTGCCGCCCCTCCGCCCTATCTGCTTTCACGCCCTCCCCATTCGTCGTGAGCTCACTCCTTCCCCATTTATCGTGAATATGCTTCCTCTCATGTCAGACTGTTGGTGTTAACTTGTGCATGCTCCCTTCTTGTTTCTGGTTGCTCTTGTTCTGAGATTTTACCATCTTAGCTTGGTTGCTCGTTTTCCGTGACGATGTGTGTGACTTGCTCCCTGGTTCCAGGATATTTCCCTCGAGTTGCAAGCTCTTTCCGAGATCATGGCCGCTGGATCGCTGCCTCAGGTACCATCCCACGCGCCCTTGCTTTGCACACCTCCTCTCTGCCGATCCACCACTTGGCATATGATTAGGGTCCACTTTACCAGGACTTGCTGAAACATGCATTGGTGCTGGCCTTGGGAGACATCAGCTACACCCTGCACCTCGTCATCTCCTATCCTTTACTCCTTATCCACCATTTTTAATACCACACTTATTCCTGTGTGTGTGTTCCCTTGTGTCTCACCAGGACCTGTTGGAACATGCATTGGTGCTGGCCTCTGGAGACATCAGCTACGCCCTGCACCTCGTCATCTCCTATCCTTTACTCCTTATCCACCATTTTTAATACCACACTTATTCCTGTGTGTGTGTTCCCTTGTGTCTCACCAGGACCTGTTGGAGCATGCATTGGTGCTGGCTTCTGGAGACATCAGCTATGCCCTGCACCTCGTCATCTCCCATCCCCATGGCCTCCCCTCTTCCCTCCCCTCCACACAGCCCTTCCCGTTCTACTCCTCTCCCCTCCTCTCCAACACCAACTTCGCAACCACCACCACCTCCTCCTCTACTCTCTCCTCCCTTCCTCCTCCGCACCCTTTCCACTCGAACCACTGCATACCGCACCAGACCACTGCCTTCCCTGTTGGGCCTTCTGATCCTGTGTTTGCGCATCTCTCCCGGTCCGCCTCCCCCTCTCCTGCCCCTTCGCCACCCTCTCCTCTCCCTGATTACTCCATCGCATCTCCCTCACTCGTCATCCCCCTCTCTAATACCACCCCTGGCACCTACTCTCACACCCCTATGACCACACTCACTCCCACCACTACTACCTCCTCCTCTTCCTCCCTCCAGCACACATCTCTTCTCTCCGATATTTGGTCTAGCTCATCGCCAAACCTTCCTTCTGCTGCCCATAATAGTCCCGCACCTCCCCCTGGGTTCGGCCCGAGCCTCAATGCCGCTTCTGCTCCACTCGGTAACAGTGCCAGCTTTGGTACTCTCGAGGCTCGCAGTGGGAGTCCTGCCCCGAACCTCATCCCGGGCAGCGGATGGAATTATAGCGGCCTGCCCGAGTTAAAAACTCAGCAGCGTGTTGATCCTGTGGGAGGGTGTGAAGCTGGAAGGAAAGTTTACGTGCCTGAGAGCATAGGCAGGTTGTGGGGGGCATCAGGGGGAGCAGCGGTAAGCGTGGCGGCACAGGACGATTCGCAGTGGTTGTGTGGGGTGAACAGTGACAGGAGCAGCGGCACCGCCAGTGGGCTCAGCAGCTGCAGCAACAGCAGCCACGGCTACTCGCAATATTCTGAAGAGGAGGGGCTTGGTGATTCGCTGTTGCTGCTACCAGGGGATGAGGAGGATCTTTTCTCCCGGATCCTCCCTGGTCTGCTGGGTTAAAATGCAGTGCCGTAAACCTTGTGCATCTGGCCCGGTTTTGTATAGCTGGGCCAAAATTTTGCTTGCTATGATTGAATCGGAAGGGAAACTTGTGGACGGGTCTTTAAACTGCTTGGAGGCGGCTGTTCACTCTGTATTTTTATGGTACACGTTTGCTTGAACTAAAGCGCTTCTCCTTGTGCGTTTTCGCGAAGGCCAACAACTGCGAATTTATCACTGTTCTCAGAGTGATTTGTAGTGATGAACTCAGTGGCGAGGTACTCATCACCCAGCTTTGGTGACCTGCCGAACCTCAGCAACTCCGCGTAATGTACGCGCTACAGATAATTTGGGAAAGAAATTGCTACATGAACTACAAATACTATCTTTCGTTACAAATTTGTGTGATTCTAGCAGTTCACCCTACACTGAAGGCGCAGATCTTAGTGGATCTTAGCATATCACACATTGGAACGAAACTAGTAAAACCATTCTCCACAACACCAGCCAAAGAAGCTCAATTGTCACACGGTTACACTGAGCTGTTCAAACAACCGGTATAGTTTGACGCCATGTCAGCAGTGGACATGTTGGTCCGGCTTGTCATCAGCCGACATAAACAATGGGTGCCAGACATGCCAATTTCCCATGCCCAACTTGTCAAAACATAACTGGTGCACGTTTATGAAGTTACATATTAAAACCGAAACATCATCGGTGGACAAGGGCAGTTGCACATTTGTCGTAAAATCTGCAGCGCACATGTTTCCCACAGTCCAGCATGTCTTCACACAACATTGGGGTTGGATAGTGTCAGTACACCTTTGGGAACACTCTTATTCTTGACTGATGTGGGGATTGCTATTTAGTCGACTCAACAATGGTCGGTCGGATGGCGACAGGACACCTACGGGAACACTCGTATTCTGGTCGGGACTGAAGGGGAGATTGCTTTTGAGTCGACTCAAAAGCGGTCGGTTGGTCGAATGGTGACAGGACACCTTTGAGAACTCTCTTATTCTGGTCTGGACTGAAGTGGGGATTGCTATTTAGTTGACTCAACAGCGGTCGGTTGGTCGAATGGTGTCGGGGCACCTTTGAAAACTCTCTTATTCCGGACTGAAGGGGAGATGAGGCGCGAGAGGGACTGAGAGGGACGATTCTTGGAGACGTCTCAAAAGTGGGACTGAGATTGCGCTGGGCTTGTTTAAGAGAGCGGGCTGTCAACACGGGCTTATAGCCTCGGCCTGTTAGTCTGGGCTGAAGGGAGAGAGACTGCAGGAGACGGGGGATGTTGGGAGGAGTGTGATGAGAGGAGTGAGATGGGAGGAGTGAGATGGGAGGAGTGAGATGGGAGGAGTGAGATGGGAGGAGTGAGATGGGAGGAGTGAGATGGGAGGAGTGAGATGGGAGGAGTGAGATGGGAGGAGTGAGATGGGAGGAGTGAGATGGGAGGAGTGAGATGGGAGGAGTGAGATGGGAGGAGTGAGATGGGAGGAGTGAGATGGGAGGAGTGAGATGGGAGGAGTGAGATGGGAGGAGTGAGATGGGAGGAGGGCGAGACGCACCAGAGGGCGTGGATGTGTGGGGAGGGGGTGTTTGAGGCGTCTAGAAAATCATAACCTGGGCCTGTTTGTTTGAACTGAGGGGGAGATGAGACGAGGGACGTCTGGAGGAGTGAGATGGGAGGAGGGGGCGAGGGACCAGAGGGCGTGGATGGCAGGGGAGGGGGTGTTGAGGGGGAGGAGGAGGAGGGAGAGAAGGGGATGGACGACGGAGGCCCACGCAGGGGAGAATGGAGGAGGGAAGGAGTGAGGGGAGTGGGAGGTGTGGTGGGAGGAATGGTGGGAGGTGTGGTGGGAGGAGTGGAGGGAGGTGTGGAGGGATGAAGCGAAGTGGAAGATGGGTTGGAGGAGGGCGAGGGGGATGGAGAAGTTGAGGTGAGGGAGGATGGTGCCGTGGCGGTTGTGCTTCGCATTGCTGATGGAAGGGAGAAAGGGGCCAGGAGGTGAAGGGTGGTTGAGGGGCGTTTAGAGAGGGAAGAGGGCCAAGTGGGCAGGACGAGTGATAGGTCCTGACATTGCAATGTGTGTACCTCGTAACACTGTGACATGGTTACCTCATAACATGTGCTTAGGTCATAAGATTGCAACGTAGTTACTCTGTAACGAACGCCCCTGGAAAGTAACCAGCTCACCTTGTAACCAGCTCACCTTGTAACCAGCTCACCTTGTAACCAGCTCACCTTGTAACCAGCTCACCTTGTAACCAGCTCACCTTGTAACCAGCTCACCTTGTAACCAGCTCACCTTGTAACCAGCTCACCTTGTAACCAGCTCACCTTGTAACCAGCTCACCTTGTAACCAGCTCACCTTGTAACCAGCTCACCTTGTAACCAGCTCACCTTGTAACCAGCTCACCTGGTAACCAGCTCACCTTGTAACCAGCTCACCTTGTAACCAGCTCACCTTGTAACCAGCTCACCTGGTAACCAGCTCACCTGGTAACCAGCTCACCTTGTAACCAGCTCACCTGGTAACCAGCTCACCTGGTAACCAGCTCACCTTGTAACAAGGGCGATCATCTCCCCCTGTGCATTCACCACTGCTCCTCCACTCGCCCCGGCATGCACTGCTGCTGTCGTCAGCACCATCGCTGCCACCCTCCCCCCTCTCTTCCCTCCTCTGCTCCCTTGATCATGCTCCCCTATCTGCTCCGCTGTGCTTAGACACGCCTCTACCTCTCGCTCCCCGCCTCTCAACCCATCAGGTGCGCCAGTGCTGCTGCTCTCGGTGATATCAAGTCTCTGCTCTTGCTGCTGCTGCTGCGGATGCTCTTTCTCGTGCTCGTGCTCCGGGTCGACTGTGACGATGCGAGAGACAATGCCTGAGAAGACTGACGGGGGAGTGGCTGAAAAGAGGGGATTACAAGCAGAGCGGGCGGGTGAGAGATGGGGTTACGGGGGTTGGGGAGGTGGAGATGTTAAGCGACAGAAAGGAGTGGTTGAATGGGGTTCGAAAAGGTGGTGCTAGCACTTTTGAGGGAAGAACTGGCAAGAGTAAAGGTAAGTAAAGAATAAAACTGAGAAGATATGTTGTTGCACGTACCCAGGGCGGGCGGGAATACAGCATAGCCAATGACGACAGCTGTGGACCCACACTCAAGCTCAGAGGCACTCGGGCGAATGGGACGGACGGCCAGACCGCTGCTGTGTTGTGATTGACCCGCTTCTCCTGCATCTGCTTGCTGCACTGTGGTCGTATGTTGGTGCGTTGGTCTGGGGTAGGTATGACTTGATGGTGCAGGTGGTATCTGGTGGGGGTGCAGGCTGTGGTCCGGAGGTGCAGGTGCAGATGGTATCTGGTGGGGGTGCTGGTGCTGTCTCTGATGTGGAGGTGCAGGTCGTATGTGGAGCAGGGACTGACTGTCGTCGAGAGGTGCAGGTGGCATGTGGTGCAGGTGCAGACTGTTATCTGGAGGCGCAGGTGGTATGTGGTGCAGGTGCTGACTGTTATCTGAAGGTGCAGGTGGTATGTGGTGCCGGGACTGACTGTCGTCCACCGGTGCAGGTGGCATCTGGTGCAGGTGCAACAGGGCAACGTCAAGGGAGCCAGAGCAGACATATATGATACCTGCTCGCACCCATGCTGCTGGCGGGGGGTTGGAGGGTAGTAAGGAGGAGTGTAGAGTGGTGAAAGGTGTGGTGTCAGAGGGAGGGGTGGAGGAGGGAAGAGGGGAGAAGCATGGGACTCGCACCCATATGTCGTGAGCAGGGGGCGAGGAGAGGAGATCAAGAGAAGGGGAGGAGAACGGGGACGAGGAGGAGGGAGCAGGGGAGGAGGGAGAGGAGGGGGATGAGGAAGAGGAGGAACTGGAAGAGCGTTCGTGGTGGGAGAGTGGCTGACTGCGCTCCTTGAGCAAGGGAGTGAGGATGTGAGCGTTGGTGAGTATGAGGCCAGAGGGGGAGATGATCACTCCAGAGCCCCACACGGTTCCCCCAACCACTATGCCTACAACGGATGGCAGTGCTGCTGCCACTGCTCTCACCACTCCTCCTGCCCCTCCTCCTGTCCCTCCTCTTCCTGCTCCTATTCCTACCCCTGACTCTCCTCCTGCTGATGCTCCTGCTGTAACTGAAGCTGCAGCAAGGGGTAGCCGTGTGTCTGGTACGGCAGCTGCTGCAAGGGACGGCTGTAATTGCGCATTTGATGAAAATGTTTCGCCGGGGCTGCAAGCCATCGGAGCAATATGTGCCCCGTCTAATGCTTGGCAGCGGGCAGCCATCTGCTTTCGAGGCACCTCAGCAACGGTGCTACAAGCGATTGGAGCTCTGTGGACTGCTCGGCATGAAGGAATGGGCGCTCTGCCTACTTCTTGGCATGATGCAGCATTAATCGTATAGAGCAGTGGAGTGATAACCTTTCTGTAGGGTATATCTTCTGATGCGAGAACTTGGGGCCAGTGTGGCTTCAGCTGGGCAGCTGTGGATTTGTGGGTGTGTGATGACGTGTCGGGCACCGATTGGATGGCAGATGCAATTAATGAGATGGGGGCAGCAACCTGAAGTGAGGGGAGGTGAGGGAGGAGCAAGGGAGAAGGGCAGCGAACAGGGCGGAGCGAGGAAGATTGAGGAAACGAAAAGTGGAAGCGTAACAGTTGAAGGGAGGAGAGTAGGGTGATGGTTGAACGGAGAGTGGGGTGATGAGGCTAACTGGGAAAGTGATGGTTGCTGATGGCAGGAGAGGGTGGTGCATGGTAATGGGTGGTGCATGGTAATGGGTGGTACATGGTAATGGGTGGTGCATGGTAATGGGTGGTGCATGGTAATGGGTGGTGCATGGTAATGGGTGGTGCATGGTAATGGGTGGTGCATGGTAATGGGTGGTGCATGGTAATGGGTGGTGCATGGTAATGGGTGGTGCATGGTAATGGGTGGTGCATGGTAATGGGTGGTGCATGGTAATGGGTGGTGCATGGTAATGGGTGGTGCATGGTAATGGGTGGTGCATGGTAATGGGTGGTGCATGGTAATGGGTGGTGCATGGTAATGGGTGGTGCATGGTAATGGGTGGTGCATGGTAATGGGTGGTGCATGGTAATGGGTGGTGCATGGTAATGGGTGGTGCATGGTAATGGGTGGTGCATGGTAATGGGTGGTGCATGGTAATGGGTGGTGCATGGTAATGGGTGGTGCATGGTAATGGGTGGTGCATGGTAATGGGTGGTGCATGGTAATGGGTGGTGCATGGTAATGGGTGGTGCATGGTAATGGGTGGTGCATGGTAATGGGTGGTGCATGGTAATGGGTGGTGCATGGTAATGGGTGGTGCATGGTAATGGGTGGTGCATGGTAATGGGTGGTGCATGGTAATGGGTGGTGCATGGTAATGGGTGGTGCATGGTAATGGGTGGTGCATGGTAATGGGTGGTGCATGGTAATGGGTGGTGCATGGTAATGGGTGGTGCATGGTAATGGGTGGTGCATGGTAATGGGTGGTGCATGGTAATGGGTGGTGCATGGTAATGGGTGGTGCATGGTAATGGGTGGTGCATGGTAATGGGTGGTGCATGGTAATGGGTGGTGCATGGTAATGGGTGGTGCATGGTAATGGGTGGTGCATGGTAATGGGTGGTGCATGGTAATGGGTGGTGCATGGTAATGGGTGGTGCATGGTAATGGGTGGTGCATGGTAATGGGTGGTGCATGGTAATGGGTGGTGCATGGTAATGGGTGGTGCATGGTAATGGGTGGTGCATGGTAATGGGTGGTGCATGGTAATGGGTGGTGCATGGTAATGGGTGGTGCATGGTAATGGGTGGTGCATGGTAATGGGTGGTGCATGGTAATGGGTGGTGCATGGTAATGGGTGGTGCATGGTAATGGGTGGTGCATGGTAATGGGTGGTGCATGGTAATGGGTGGTGCATGGTAATGGGTGGTGCATGGTAATGGGTGGCTTTCAGAAGGACTTTTGAGACGTCTCAAAAGGAGCTTAGCCTTGATGCATCCCATGGTCTCAAACACTGGCAACCTCTTCATGGTATGTGATGAGATATGATGACGTGGCATGGCATGGCAGCTCATGTCATCTGATGGGATGGGACTAACCGGGATGGTGACGGTGGCTGACGACATGAGAGGGTGGATGACAGTGACAGGTGGCAAAAGAATGGCCGTGATGCATCCCATGGCGTCAAACACTGGCGCCCCCTCCATGCCTGTCAGACCATGCCATATCATGCCACACCATGCCATGCCATGCCATGCCATATCATGCCACACCATGCCATGCCATGCCATGCCATATCATGCCACACCATGCCATGCCATGCCATATCATGCCACGCCATGCCATGCCATGCCATATCATGCCACGCCATGCCATGCCATGCCATATCATGCCACGCCATGCCATGCCATGCCATATCATGCCAGGCCATGCCACGCCATGCCACACCACGCCACGCCATGCCACACCATGCCACACCACGCCACGCCATGCCACGCCATGCCACACCACGCCACGCCATGCCACGCCTATACTCTCTAACGCTCCGCTATGCTCCCTGCCCTTCCCTTGCTGACTTTGAGACGTCTCAAAAACAAGGACGCGGAGGGCAGGAATGGCAACCTCTTCACACTCCGCTATGCTCCCTGCCCTTCCTTCGCTGACTGCTACCTGGCAGGAAGGGAAGGTCGAGGGCCAGGAGCCCTGCCGGCAGCACAGCTGACAGCACTCCTGATGACAGGCTGACAGACAAGCAATGCAGGAGGGAGAGGCGGTGGGGAGCGAGGTAGAAGGAATAAATGAGGGAATTCGGAAACAAGGAGACGCAGGAGCATGGTCCAGGAGCGATGCTGGCAGCACATGAAAGAGAGGGGTACAGTGTTGGTATCATCTGGGCTACAACAATTATCTTATCATGGTGCCTAAAAAATGTAATACAATGTATCACAACCAACTACATACTTCCAATTTCGCTGGTTGCAACGAAATGTGGTATAAATACCCCTCGTTGTGTACCCCTTATGAGCATCTCCTGCGCACCCCACATATGAATCACATGCATACCCTTGCAACCAGCACTTGCGGACCTTTTGACCTGCGTACCCCTTCGCCTGCGGACCCTTACGAGCATCAACCACATGCCCTTTATAAGCATCACCTGTTGGAGAACAAGGTGGGTGCCAACACTCCAAATGGCGAGCCAAGCAAGAGGACAGGACTGCCAGGTGTCGACGTATCATTGGCAGAAAGAGATGATGGTGGGCTGACCTGGCAGTGTAGGAAGCGATTAAGTGGAGAGAAAAGGAGCACTTGTGGCTATCACATCGAATGGACCCATGTAGAATTAAAAGCAATGAGAAGGCATGATGGTGGTATCCACCAAATGTTACACTTAATTGACTAGTATAATATCCAGAGTGTTGAAGGTACGATGGCAGAAGCGCATCAAAAGCCAACAGACAATTGAGGCGCCTCAAAAAGAATGTTGAAGGTACGATGGCAAAAGACCAATGTCAAGGCACGATGGCAAGAACAGAAAGAGGGCAACGAAAACATCTGTTCGTGGTTCATCTGCCTGTACCTCCAGATCGGCCGATATTTTAGCCGACTCAAAAATCGACTTATCACACATCGGCCCGTCCCTCCAGATCGGCTCAGCCGTGCTAGTGCTCAGCCGTGCTCGTGCTCAGCCGTGCTCGTGCTCAGCCGTGCTCGTGCTCAGCCGTGCTAGTGCTCAGCCGTGCTCGTGCTCAGCCGTGCTCGTGCTCAGCCGTGCTCGTGCTCAGCCGTGCTCGTGCTCAGCCGTGCTCGTGCTCAGCCGTGCTCGTGCTCAGCCGTGCTCGTGCTCAGCCGTGCTCGTGCTCAGCCGTGCTCGTGCTCAGCCGTGCTCGTGCTCAGCCGTGCTCGTGCTCAGCCGTGCTCGTGCTCAGCCGTGCTCGTGCTCAGCCGTGCTCGTGCTCAGCCGTGCTCGTGCTCAGCCGTGCTCGTGCTCAGCCGTGCTCGTGCTCAGCCGTGCTCGTGCTCAGCCATGCTCGTGCTCAGCCATGCTCGTGCTCAGCCATGCTCGTGCTCAGCCATGCTCGTGCTCAGCCATGCTCGTGCTCAGCCATGCTCGTGCTCAGCCATGCTCGTGCTCAGCCATGCTCGTGCTCAGCCATGCTCGTGCTCAGCCATGCTCGTGCTCAGCCATGCTCGTGCTCAGCCATGCTTGTGCTCAGCCATGCTTGTGCTCAGCCATGCTTGTGCTCAGCCATGCTCGTGCTCAGCCATGCTCGTGCTCAGCCATGCTCGTGCTCAGCCATGCTCGTGCTCAGCCATGCTTGTGCTCAGCCATGCTTGTGCTCAGCCATGCTTGTGCTCAGCCATGCTTGTGCTCAGCCATGCTTGTGCTCAGCCATGCTTGTGCTCAGCCATGCTTGTGCTCAGCCATGCTTGTGCTCAGCCATGCTTGTGCTCAGCCATGCTTGTGCTCAGCCATGCTTGTGCTCAGCCATGCTTGTGCTCAGCCATGCTTGTGCTCAGCCATGCTTGTGCTCAGCCATGCTTGTGCTCAGCCATGCTTGTGCTCAGCCATGCTTGTGCTCAGCCATGCTTGTGCTCAGCCATGCTTGTGCTCAGCCATGCTTGTGCTCAGCCATGCTTGTGCTCAGCCATGCTTGTGCTCAGCCATGCTTGTGCTCAGCCATGCTTGTGCTCAGCCATGCTTGTGCTCAGCCATGCTTGTGCTCAGCCATGCTTGTGCTCAGCCATGCTTGTGCTCAGCCATGCTTGTGCTCAGCCATGCTTGTGCTCAGCCATGCTTGTGCTCAGCCATGCTTGTGCTCAGCCATGCTTGTGCTCAGCCATGCTCGTGCTCAGCCATGCTCGTGCTCAGCCATGCTCGTGCTCAGCCATGCTCGTGCTCAGCCATGCTTGTGCTCAGCCATGCTTGTGCTCAGCCATGCTTGTGCTCAGCCATGCTTGTGCTCAGCCATGCTTGTGCTCAGCCATGCTTGTGCTCAGCCATGCTCGTGCTCAGCCATGCTCGTGCTCAGCCATGCTCGTGCTCAGCCATGCTCGTGCTCAGCCATGCTCGTGCTCAGCCATGCTCGTGCTCAGCCATGCTCGTGCTCAGCCATGCTCGTGCTCAGCCATGCTCGTGCTCAGCCATGCTCGTGCTCAGCCATGCTCGTGCTCAGCCATGCTCGTGCTCAGCCATGCTCGTGCTCAGCCATGCTCGTGCTCAGCCATGCTTGTGCTCAGCCATGCTTGTGCTCAGCCATGCTTGTGCTCAGCCATGCTCGTGCTCAGCCATGCTCGTGCTCAGCCATGCTCGTGCTCAGCCATGCTCGTGCTCAGCCATGCTTGTGCTCAGCCATGCTTGTGCTCAGCCATGCTTGTGCTCAGCCATGCTTGTGCTCAGCCATGCTTGTGCTCAGCCATGCTTGTGCTCAGCCATGCTTGTGCTCAGCCATGCTTGTGCTCAGCCATGCTTGTGCTCAGCCATGCTTGTGCTCAGCCATGCTTGTGCTCAGCCATGCTTGTGCTCAGCCATGCTTGTGCTCAGCCATGCTTGTGCTCAGCCATGCTTGTGCTCAGCCATGCTTGTGCTCAGCCATGCTTGTGCTCAGCCATGCTTGTGCTCAGCCATGCTTGTGCTCAGCCATGCTTGTGCTCAGCCATGCTTGTGCTCAGCCATGCTTGTGCTCAGCCATGCTTGTGCTCAGCCATGCTTGTGCTCAGCCATGCTTGTGCTCAGCCATGCTTGTGCTCAGCCATGCTTGTGCTCAGCCATGCTTGTGCTCAGCCATGCTTGTGCTCAGCCATGCTTGTGCTCAGCCATGCTTGTGCTCAGCCATGCTTGTGCTCAGCCATGCTTGTGCTCAGCCATGCTTGTGCTCAGCCATGCTCGTGCTCAGCCATGCTCGTGCTCAGCCATGCTCGTGCTCAGCCATGCTTGTGCTCAGCCATGCTTGTGCTCAGCCATGCTTGTGCTCAGCCATGCTTGTGCTCAGCCATGCTTGTGCTCAGCCATGCTTGTGCTCAGCCATGCTTGTGCTCAGCCATGCTTGTGCTCAGCCATGCTTGTGCTCGTGGTTACCATACCTTCAGTTCACGCCTCAGCCTCATCTGCTCTTGAACCATGCACCGCAATGCCTCTGATGCTGCTACTGCCTCTGCTGGTGCCCCTGCCCCTGATACTGTCGCTGCTGTTGATGGTGGGTGAACGAGTCTAATGCGCAGCAGTGCCAGCTCTAGAGCAGCTGACGTTGATGCTGCTGCTGGTGGTGCTGTAGGGAAGGGAGAGGAAGAAGAGGAGGAGGAGGAGAGTGAGGAGGAAGGGAGAGCAGGAGAGAAAGAGGAAGAGGAGGGGAATGAGGTGGAGGATGAGGAGGGGCAGTCTGTGTCAGAGACCTGGAAAGATGCTGTGTGGGAAGAGGTGATGGCTGGAAGCTCCACCTGGGCAGAGGAAAAAGGAAAGTGTTGAGGCTCTTAGAAAATGAGGTGACTTTTGAGTCGACTCAAAAGCCACCTGGGCAAAGAGAGAAGGAAAGTGTCGAGGCTCTTGGAAAATGAAGGGACAAGCTGACACCTTTTGAGGCGCCAAAAAAAAAGAAAGAGAAAGGTACCTTACCTTTAATATAAAAGCTATAGAATTACCTTCTGGTAACTTGTGATACCTTACCTTCCTCCACCATCTTCCACCTTCCTCCACCATCTTCCACCTTCCAACTACTTCTAACGTTTTCTCTCCTAAGGCACATAAAGGCACTCACAAAGCAGAGATCCGCCGGTAAAGAGCAGGGCTGTAATTGTGATAGTCCATGCAGGGATGAGGACATGTTTTGAGGCGCCTAAAAGAAGAAGGTGCACATTCTCCGACCGATCAGGTGGAGAGCAGGCACCCACCTGGAATGATGCTGTGTGGGAAGAGCTGATGGCTGGAAGTTCCACCTGGGCAGACAAAGAGAGGGAGGAAGGGGGAGGGAGGCGGGAAGACGGTAGGGAGGAGGGAGGGGCGGTCTGTGTCAGAGACCTGGAATGATGCTGTGTGGGATGGGAAGAGCTGATGGCTGGAAGCTCCACCTGGGCAAAGGAAGAAGGTGCACATTCTCCGAACGATCAGGGCACTCAGAAAGAAAAGATGTGACTTTTGAGTCGACTCAAAAGTCACCTCGTTTCCATGCAGGGTTGAGGGCATGCTTTGAGGCGCCTAACAGAAGAAAGTGCACATTCTCCGACCGACTGAGACATTCACAAAGCAGAGCAGCTCCGCGGGTCGGGCTGAGAGGGCCCATGCAGGGCAGGGGAGAATTTCTCAACTACTCTTCGAATCTTCTCTGCTAAGACCGACCGAGACACTCACAAAGCAGAGCAGCTCCGCTGGCAGCGAGACGGGCCGTGGGGGTCCGTTCGGTGATGAAGCCTGGCAGGGGGGTGGGTGTAATGGGAGGGGGGGAGTTGGGAATAAGTATTTTCAAAACTCAGTCTGTGGGATGGTGGAGGCTGGCGAAAAGGGGGTGGGCGTGGTGGTGTGTGGTGTAGGGGGGCGCGTGTGGTGTTTGGGGAGGGGTTGGGGTGTGTTGTGTAGAGAGGGAGTGGGGATGGTGTTTGCGGGGCATGGAGTGTGGCGTTCTTAGTGAAGGACGGAGAGAACTAGGGATGGAAGGATAAAAGGAATAGTTTCGACTTGGATCCAACGGTCCTAACTCGCCCTATTCTCCTCTAAGCTGAGTGAAGGAAGGAGAGAACTAGGGATGGAAGGATGGAATGGGATCCATCCACCAAGGGAAGCATTATGTGACTCCCCTCCCTTCTTACAGTTCAGCAGGCAGACGAAGACATGAGGCAACGCGAAGATAAGCCTATTGAGATGGTAATAGCGGTGCTACCTCAAAGGTAATGTCAATGCGTGTGCCAGGAAGCAGACGGGGAGCCAACAGGCTTTGCTGCTGCTGCTGCTGCTGCTGCTGCTGCTGCTGCTGCTGCTGCTGCTGCTGCTGCTGCTGCTGCTGCTGCTGCTGCTGCTGCTGCTGCTGCTGCTGAAAGGGCCAGCGTCGCGGTGCTGAGTGGTATTTGGACATCTGCTGCTGCTGTTGCTGCTGTTGCTGCTGTTGCATGACAAAGGAGCGAACAATCCTCCCAGGAGCAATCACCGTCACCTCCTCCCCATCCCACCTGCACCTGCCACCCTCCTCCCCCCCTGCCATCTCTCCCCCTGCCCCTGCCACATCCCCATGTAGTTGCCATTCGGAATCAGACAGACGACCAGGCAACACGATACCAGACGCTGACACGGCTGTTGTGCCGTTGCTGGGAGGGCAGGTGATGGGGGGTAGCGGAAAGGGGTAAAGCGGGGAGGGGATGGGGGGTGAGGAAGTAGAGTGGGAATGGGAGGGAATCAGACAGTCGACCAGGCAACACGATACCAGACGCTGACACGGCTGTTGTGCCGTTGCTGGGAGGGCAGGTGATGCGGGGTACCGGAAAGGGGTAAAGCGGGGAGGGGATGGGGGGTGAGGAAGTAGAGTGGGAATGGGAGGGAATCAGACAGTCGACCAGGCAACACGATACCAGACGCTGACACGGCTGTTGTGCCGTTGCTGGGAGGGCAGGTGATGGGGGGTAGCGGAAAGGGGTAAAGCGGGGAGGGGATGGGGGGTGAGGAAGTAGAGTGGGAATGGGAGGGAATCAGACAGTCGACCAGGCAACACGATACCAGACGCTGACACGGCTGTTGTGCCGTTGCTGGGAGGGCAGGTGATGCGGGGTACCGGAAAGGGGTAAAGCGGGGAGGGGATGGGGGGTGAGGAAGTAGAGTGGGAATGGGAGGGAATCAGACAGTCGACCAGGCAACACGATACCAGACGCTGACACGGCTGTTGTGCCGTTGCTGGGGGGGCAGGCGGGGGGGGGGGTTGGGGGTAAAAAGAGGGAGAAACGCGGGGGAAGGGTGGGTTGGGAAGAGAGGAAGTAGAGTGGACGGGGAAGGGACGAGTCACCGTGGCAGCATGATACCAGACGCTGACACGGACGTTGTGCCGTTGCTGGGAGGGACAGCAGTGGGTGGGGGGAGGGGATTTGGAATGGGAAGATGGGGAAGGGACGGGAGGAGAGCGGGAAGGGGAAGGGACAAGTCGCCCGGGCAGCACGATACCAGACGCTGACACGGCTGTTGTGCCGTTGCTGGTTGTGCAGCGATGGGAAGAGGGTAAGGTGAAGGGGACGAAAGGGAAGGGAGGGGAGGCGGTTCAAAAGGCAGCAACAGAAGGAGTCGCTATTGTGCCATTATTGGTTTAGAAGGTGGTGGGAGGAGGGATAAGAGACGAGCATGGGAGGGAAGGAAGCAGGAAGGGTAGAAGGGACAGGTGCGGGCGGGTAGGAGAGTAGGGGGAGGTTGTGAGGGTAGAAAGATGAGGAAAGGGGGGGAGGGAGAGAGGGGTTACCAAGGACAAATGGTGTAAAAAAACCCTGTACCCCTCACATCCCTCCAGTAAGAAAACCCAATCACACCTCCTATCCCTTTCCCCCTTCTTCCCCCCAAACCCCTCATCCCATCCCACCCCCTCTCTCCCCCCTCCCCTTTCCCCTTCCCTCAAAACCCGCTTCTCCCTCACATCCCCATACACGCTTCCTCAGCTAGCGAGTTACCTGGAGTGGTAGAAATCGAATCGCAGCAGCTTGCGACCCTTGGGATCCTGCAGTCAACGGGAGTCAACGGAAGTCAGCGCAAGACGACGCAAGTGGATCAAACCAGAAGATCGCGATCAACCTGGCGAGCTGCCATTACGTTCGAGAAACGTAGAGAAGCCTTTTGAGGCGCCTTTTGAGGCGACTTTTGAGGACTTTTGAGGCGCCTTTTGAGGCGACTTTCGAGGACTTTTGAGGTGCCTTTTGAGGCGACTTTTGAGGCGCCTCAAAAGAAGATCGCGATCAACCTGGCGAGCTGCCATTACGTTCGAGAAACGTAGAGAAGCTTCCCAAACGTCCCAGAAACTGTAACTAGTAGCGAGCGTTTTCTAAATGCGGATGAAGAGGCGACTGAATTCAGGGAATTGCGGCCCCTTGCGCTCATAAGTCACTTCTGCTTCGTGAAAGCGGCGGAGGAGGCGATGAAACGACATGATCTAAGGACTTACGGGCCCCTGAACGCGAACGAGGCAACCCGTGCTCCTCGCCAGTCGCACCACTCTGTCGTCCATGGCTTCTCCGGCTGTCTCGAGGGATTCTAGCAGCTAATCAGCAGATGTTCGTATCTTCTTTACAGAAATTCTGGTATCAAATCGGCTATTACGTACGAAACAGTGTCAAATTCTACCGCTTCCGCAAGTCCAGCCGTGGTTCGCTCCTCGCGCTTCCCTTTGCTATCTATCCTGTCTGCTTTGCCGGCTTAAACGTCTTCTGGACGCGTCGAAAGTAGAGTAAGCGAGGACCCGCGCGGATGTCATGCAGCGTGCACGATTTGGAAAAGCAAAAGCACGGCCTTCCCTGCGACACCACGAAAGGTTGGTACTCAAGCTTCTTGACCTACATTTGTTCTCTAAAGAGCCCTACTAGAACGGAGTCAACATTGCCTCGTGTATGTACGCGATAGAAGAAAGCAGCTAACTCGACTTCAGTCGGGAAGTGGCTGTAGGATCTATATCCAGTTGCCTAAGCCGTTTCTGAACAAAATCAAGTAAATGCCCTCAAACCAAGCCATACGCGGTATGCACATATTTTGCGCGTTGCAGGTCGGTACCTTTGCAAAGATGTCCAGCCTGGCCAAATGTCGTTACTCGATGCTCAAGTTCCACCAGCACCGCCCACACCACCAGAGCAGCGCCACAAACGGTGTACTTGTCGTTACACGGATCGCCAGCTGCTGGCTGCGCTGAGGAGCGAGCACAGTGACCGTGAGATCGTCCACGTTATCGAGCTTTATCGGGCAAGAAGTTTGGCCGTCATCCTAATCCGTCAAAATTGACGCTCGGTCGTGGCGAACGGAACGGAACTGCGAAGCAAATGACCCACGACGCGGACCGCCCTGTGGTGCAGCGGCAGGGACGTGTACACCAGCGCCTGAGGTGAGGGGCAGTTCAACAGAGAATTTTGCCGCGAAAGCGCGGTTTGTTTTAATTTTGCCACGTGGCGAGCCTACGATCTCGTAAATCGCGAATTGTTTTATTGTTCCCACAAATTTCAAGAGAAATTTAGTTAAGCATATTGGATCACATATACTGCTCTGCCCGCGGGCAAACATAGAATCCATATAGGTGAGGCATGCGTTAGGGATGCATCAAACCTAAACGCCTAGAGGCAAGGTGTTCAGGGTTGATGCCTCCCTAACGCATGCCAGGCCCGAATGGGTTTTATTTTTGCCCACGGGCAGCGCAGTACAGAACTTAACTAAATTTCTCATGAAGTTTGTGGTTTCAATAAAACAGATCGCGGTTCCCGCGATCGAAGGCATGCCACGTGGCGATAATAAAAAGAACCGCGATTCCGCGGAATTTGGGTTTTTAGTTATTTCGGAAGGGGTACTTCCGACCCTGCGCTTTCTAGGGAGCTTCATCTCTACCTGCACAGAGTTTCCCATGTTTCGACGCCCAGGCAGAAGACTTATTGGGCTGGGACAGAACTCGGCTCCACGTTTATCCACGTGTCAGTCACTGCGCATCCCAACCACTGCTGCTGCACACAGAGAAACAGTGCACAACCGCTTTTGTTATTTTCTGCCGAGCCAAAACCACGTTCTGGGTGGCTCGGCACCTCACTGTTTCGATATCTGGGGGGGATCATTTTCGCGCCCAAACTTCGTCCAGTAACACACGCAAGGGCGACACTGCAAATGGAAATAAACTCCGTCCAGTCAAGTGACTTCAACCTCCGCCAAACGACGTTAATAGCTCCCCATAACAGAAATGCGATCTAGTTTTAGGCTGATTTGAATATAATAGAAACTTAGCCATTATTTTTTAGGATTGCATATGGCCTTTCTTAATTAATTTGTAAAACGGTGTTAACATTCAGGGCATTATTGTGTTTCCTTTTCCTCTAAAATTGAAATATGCAAATTTCATTTAAAGGGACGAAACATCGTGCAAGTTGCAATAGCCAGGTTTATAGAAGAAAATGGCATGATCTTGCATGCATTTACAGTCCTATAGTATTGTCTACATTTGTAAACATAGTGTTACGTATTTACGTGTTAAGCCTTTAAACATTCATGGGTGTTTAAGTCCACAGAATAACCTATTTGTGAGAATTTAACTTCACAAATATAATAATAATATAACATCACGGTTAGAAGTGAAACAGAGTACACATAATAACATATGTGTGAAAATGATATCATGTGTTCTGAAACGCCCAGAGATATTTAAAGGCTTCTAAACTCTAGCACCCTGTGTCTACATATGTTGACAATACTACAAGACTCTAAATCCACGCAAGATTATGCCATTTTGTTAAATGGGTTAGGGTTTTGCAGCTTGCACGATGATTCGTCCCCTCAAAAGCAAGTTGTTTGTTTCAATATTAGATCAAAAGGAACCAAGAAGGCCCTAAATGGAAACATTGTTGAACAAATTAATTTAATAAGGCCACATGCAATCTCAAAGAGCTTGAATGGTAACATTGTTTAACAGATTAATTCAATAAGGCTTGATGTAATCTTCTAGATATACTTGAATGGTAACATTGTTTAACAAATTCATTCAATAAGGCCAGATGCAATCTTCTGAAAATACTGGCTAAGTTTTTTTTCAATCAACTCACCCTAAAACAAAATCGCGTTTCTGTTATGGCGAGGTATTAGCGTCGTTTGACAGCAACTGACGTCACTGTACTAGACGGAGGTCGTTTCCTTTTGCAGTGGCGCTCTGGCGTGTGTTACTGGACGGAGTTTGGGCACGAAAATGATCTCCCCCAGATATCGAAACAGTGAGGTGCCGAGCCACCCAGAACGTGGTTTTGGCTCGGCAGAAAATAACAAAAGCGGTTGCGCACTGTTTCTCTGTGTGCAGCAGCAGTGGTTGGGATGCGCAGTGACTGACACGTGGATAAACGTGGAGCCGAGTTCTGTCCCAGCCCAATAAGTCTTCTTCCTGGGCGTCGAAACCTGGGAAACTCTGTGCAGGTAGAGATGAAGCTCCCTAGAAAGCGCAGGGTCGGAAGTACCCCTTCCGAAATAACTAAAAACCCGCGGAATTTAGCAAAGCTCTCCAGTTCAACAACATTTCCAGCAGTGATCCGTACACAGCTGTGTGTGTCTTTCTTGCTTGCGCACAATGGTGGGTTGATTAGTAAAGTAGGAGTTTCCAAATCGGTTGTGTGCGTTTTTGCTATGATCTGATCGATTTGAGGCTGTACACCTGGCGACAAGCTCCAGCAGTTGCGCGGAGCGCGCCCGTGACGTGGAGCGAGCTGTCCTGGTTCCGTGTCGTCTCGTGTCGTTTCGTGTGATTCGTGACGTGAACCGCGAGACATGGAACCCACCTGGAGTCACGCCGTACGCGAGTCCAGTCAATCCGAGCCGACGAGGGCCGAGAGACGATGTCGACCAGTTTCGTTCAGGCCTCGCAGTCCATTCGCGTGTCGCAACACGGGCACCCAGCAGGTTACACGTTACACAGCACGAAGTGTACAGTGCTACCCAAGCAGTGCACAAATCTAGCACGCACTGTACATTTCCAAGTGTACAGCTGATGCTCACCCCATGCACGCGAATTTGCCTTGCGCCGGATGGATACGCTGCACCCGAGGTTGTTTCCCCAGCTTCATGCACCTACATTACAAGCGCGTCGCGTGGTTATCAACCAGTAGTAACGAATAGACCGACGTCAAACGAGGTACAGACCGAAGTCAAGCAGAGGAGACTGAAGTCAAACTAGGTTACAGATCTTGTTTATAAGCACATGCGAATCATTTTTAGCTAGCTGCGAATTGCCGAAACTTATGCGAAATGCTCGTGACAGCTTATACGCCCCCTTCGTAAGGCAACCGGGAGGGGCTCAAACAGGCATCAGGTGTACTGTAGTTTCTTCCCTCCCTCCCACCCACTCCTCTCCCACCCCTCCCTCCCCTCCCGCCCGCTTCCACTCCACCCTCGTATCGATGCACACAGCGCATATCATCCCTCCACACATATGTCGTGCTACTATCATCTGCTACACGTGAAGTTCTGCCTCCTTCGATCCGCATGCATCGGCGCTCCGTAAGCATGTGTCGCCACTCCCCCCCCACCGTCACCAGTAACAACTGACTCCCACCACTAATTGCATGTCTTATTTTCGAATCGCAGAACGTCGCATTGTTTTCCAAAAATGGGTCGCAACAGCTCGAGTAGCGGAAATGCCAGCGTCGGGAGCCCTGGCACTAACCCTACCAACGGACCGCCACGAACCACGGGCCGGCAGGGCCGTCACAAGCACAGCTACAGCATGGACTATTCAACAGCCTCTCCTCTCGCGCTTCCGCCGTCTGGTCCTAAGCCTAGGTCGCAGAGCAACAGCCCGGGTGACAATGGCGGCTACCGCGGTGGCGGCGGCGGCGGGAGCAGGCAGTCGCCTCTCTCCGGCGCGACTGCTCACATTGGCGGCGGAAGCGCGAAGAAATCTTCCTCGTGGATGCCGCATCTTAGTCCGCGGTTCCTGTGCTCCGCGGGAATGCCGCCGGAACTTCAAAACGGCTATTTCGGCCATTTGGATCTCGGCGACGACGACGACGATGATGACGAAATTCACGGCGGCGAATTGGGTAACCGGTCGCGTAGTGAAGTCCTCTACAGGTCCCGTCCCGTCGCAGACGCCGTTGATGTTAGCTGCAGCCGCGGCGGCGGGTACTCCCGCGCGAAGACCGAGATTCCGCGGAACGCGCGAGCCAGAGCCGCAGCCGCAGCCGCCGTCTCCTCCCGCGCGCCTGCGCCCCGAAGCTGCGCCACAGACGCAGGGAGGGGAGGCAGCGGCGGCGGCGCGGCCAGCGCTGGCGCAGCGGCGGGGCTCGGCGCGCAGCAGCAGGAGGCGGCGGACGCCGCCGAGGAGGAAAACGAGGCGCAGTTTGGCAGAGCGAGCTCTATGCCTGCCTCTATGCACCGGCGACGGAGATCCCTAGGCGGGGGTCTGGTCTCCCTAGGGTCTGGCGGCCTGAACTCCTTAGGATCCCCCGGTGCTCCTAACGGTCTTGCTTCGTGCTTGCAGCCTAGATCGTCGGATATGGACGAGGACACTAAGATCCGCTTTACAGAAGGACCCGCTATAAGTTCTAGGTCGAGCTCTGGAAGGATCGGCGGGGTTGTGGACGGGTCGCTAACCTCTGGTGATGATAGTGGTCAGTTTGGTAGCGGTAGGTTCGGTAGTGGCCGCTTTGGTAGTGCGAGGCTTGGTAGTCATAGGCTCGGCAGTGGTAGGCTCGGTAGTGGCAGGTTTGGTGATGATCGATTGTCAACCGACTCTCCCTCTGGCGGTAGGGAGAATGTCAAGGGTGGGGCACCGAATTCGAAAGTTCGCCGAAGCTATTCTGGAGCTTCGGATAGCTCTAGTAGGCTCGTTGACAGGCCTGGGGACATAACAAGAGAGGCGTTTCCGGATAGGCAGGTTGAGAGGCTGATGGAAGAACAAACCTCAAACAATATCGCGTACAAAGGAAGAGGCTCGCAATCAGGACCGTTGATGCCCCGAGAGTCTCTGCAAATAGACGGCTGCGATCGATCAGGGTCTGAACGCATAGAGGAGCCTTCCTCTCACCCGCCGCGGAGACCTACAGGTGCAGCAGAGCGGCTCAAGTCTCGCAGTTTCATTGGACGGAGCTTTTCCGGTGGGGGTATGGAATCCGTAGCTGCTTCTGCTACTGCTTCTGTAGCTGTTGCTGCTTCGGCGTCTAGCATTGAGTCAGGTAGAAAAGCAGGTGCTGCTGCACAGAGGCTTAAGTCCAGCAGCTTCATTGGGCGGAGTTTTTCTGGGGGGGGTGTGGAGTCTGCATCTGCTTCTGCAGCTGCTGCGGCGGCGTCTATCCGCGCTGCATTACGGGCGTCCGTGCTTAGAAGCTCGTCAGGAGTGGGGAAGGCGAGCCAGGGGGGAGAGAGACAGGAGGGGGAGGGACAGGGGGGAGAGGGACAAAAGGGGCAGACAGGCGGGGGGCAGAAAGGTGGGAGGGTTGATGGCGCGGGACGGAAAGGGTCGGGTCGATGGTTGATTGCGAAGAGCTTTTCAGGCAGCCGTGCTCGCACAGATGATGCTGCTGCTACCGCTGGTGGTGGGATTCGGGTGGATAAGTCACTTTCGGCCAGGATGGGATGTAAGGATGCGGAGGAGGTGGAGAAGAAGGAGGGATTCGGAGTGTGTGGCAGGGAAAGCAGGGACGGTTGCAGGAGAGGAGAGGTGGAGGAAGAATATGGGTTTGATGGAAAGGAGAGTGCAGACAGTGAGGAGGGGAGTGAGAAAGTGGAAGCGAGGGAGGAAGAGGAGGAAGACGGGGAAGACGGGGAAGAGGAGGAGAGCGAGGGAGTAGCTGTAGGGAGAGGGTTGTGGGAGGATTATAACGAGGGTGGAGCTTTGAGAGCCGAGATGAGCTTACGAGACAGTGGTTGGTCGGCACAGCAAGGAGAACACCGAGCAGAGGATCGGATAAAGCACCCCGGCAGCAGGTTGATTTCAATGAACCGAGATGAGGAGGATGACGGAGATGAAGAACGGGAGACAGACGAAGGAGAGGAGGGAGAGGAGGGAGAGGATGGAGAGGAGGAAGTGGAGGAGGGAGAGGAGGAGAGGGAGGAAGAGGAGGTCGAGAGGCAAGGCTTCATCTTGAGCAGCGGAGGTGTGGAAGTGGAAGGTTCTGGGTGGCGAGAAGGGGGTTTCCAGGAATCTTCTGTGCCAGTGCAAGGTTCAGAACCTGGTGACACATATGAACGAAGCTTCCAGGAAGATGAGGATGAAGGAGAGCGGGTTGGGATGGGAAAGAGGGGCTGGATGGGAGCTCCGTCCTTCAACCCCCCCAATGGAGTGCTTGAAACGTCCCAGCAGCAAAGAGGGCTTATAGGAGCTCCATCCCTCAACCCGGACACAGAATTTGAAACGCCGCAGAAAAGGGTTTTGATAGGAGCTCCCTCACTCAATCCTGACGCAGCTTTTGAGGTGCCTCAACCGAGGGAGCTGATTGGAGCCCCGTCCCTTAACCCTGACGCCGGCTCTCAGGCGTTTTGGGCGTGTTTGAAGGAGGGGAGAGGGGCGGATGTGTGGGATAGGGAGGCGGAGACGATTGCTGAGGAAGGGGATGGGGGAGAGGGAGGGGAAGGGGAAGGGGAAGAGGATGGGGAGGGGGAGGAGGGGGGTGGTGCGAGTGGTGTGTTTGATCTAGCGCAAGGGCTGACGATGCAGGGAGAGGGAGGAGGTGTGGAAGAAATCACTTTTGAGAATTCTCAAAAGGGGGGAGGTGTGGAAGAAGAAGGGGGTTTCGGTTTTGATGTGGGGGAAAGGGTCAGGTTTGAAGACAGGTTTGAAGACCGAGAAGCAGAGAGGGAGGAAGGCAACTGGGAGGGAGCAGGAGCAGGGGATGAGGGCAACTGGAACGAGGGTGGTGGCAGCAGCAGGGTGGGGCAAGAAATGGGTGGTGGTGGTGGTCCGTGGAAGTCAGTGCGAGAAGCAGAGAGGGAAATGGATTCGGTATGCAGCAGCAGCAGCACTGCAATGCTCTTCAGAGGGAATCAGAGCCTGGGAGGGCCCGGAGTCCCAGGAGAGCTTTGTGATGAGGAGAATGAAAACGGGGAGTTTCAAGAAGGCGAGGTTCGACCAGACTTGTGGGGAAGGGCTGCAAGGGTTGAAAGCAGAAGTTCTTCCCGGGAGAAGAGCAGCAGCAGCTTTCAGGCGTCGCCTGGTAGGCTCCTGTACTCTGCTTCTGTTCAAGAGCAGCGCTCCGCCATCAACGGCAATGGCTTTGGTAACGGCTTTGGCAACGGCAGCAGTATCTTTGGCACCAGCAGCAGCGTTGGCAGTAGTGACATCGGCAGAAGCAGCATCGGCGGCGTCGGCAGCAGCAGCAGCCGCTTTGGCCCCCGTGGGTTTGCAGGAGAGCGAGACATCGGGTCGTTTGCTGACGTGGACAGCGACGCCATGGCACGGCTGGCGCATGACGCAGCATCCCTGCTGGCGCTCGATCTAACCACAGACGACCTATCTGCACCCCCTCCCACCTCCTCCTCTCGCCCCAGCAGCCCGTTTTCCGGCCCGCTTTCCGGCCTGCTCCGCCGGTCCAAAACCCCCCCTCGCTCGCCAAACCAGACCCCCCCACGCACCCCCCCGCGCTCCCCCTCCCACACCCCCACCCACACGCCTCCTCGCACCCCCCCGGGCGGGGTCAGTCCGAACCGGTTCTTAGATAAGTGCAGGAGCGCGAGACTCGACCGCCCGAGCAGTCCTCTCAGGTTTGACCGGCCTGGGAGTCCGCTGAAGGGGGTGTGGGGTGTGTTGACGGGCCAGGGCGACGGAGGGAGAAACGGGTGGGAGCGGATTGATGTCGATGCTGTTGTGGCTAGTGCTGCTGCAGCTGCTTCTTCTGTGGGAGGTGGTGGTGGTGGGGGTGTGAGTGATAGGTTTGTGCTGACAAGAGCAAAGACTGATAGCAGGGGGATGGATGATGGGGATGGAGCGGGGTTTGGCGGCGGGTTGTGGGGAGGGAGAGGGATGGGGATGGGAGGGGGAGCGGAAGTTACTGCTGCTTGGGGTGAGAGGGTGGGCATGTCATTATCGCCTATGGGGGGAGGTGCAGAGGAAGGAGGGTGGTTTGAAGGAGGAGGTGGCGGGGGGGTTGAAGGGAACTTGTTAGAAGGAGAAGGAGCAGCAGTCACGGCAGTAGAAGCAGGACTAGGGGGTACAGTTAGGAGAGGAGGAGAAGTGTTCGATGACAGAGAAGCAGCAAGAGGAAGAGGGGGAGGAGGAGGAGCAGCAGCAGCTGGAGCAGGGACAAGTACAGCTGCTGCTGTGAGCACAATGAGGGGAGGAGGAGGAGCAGAGGCAGCAGCAGTAGACAAGGAAGCAGCTCTAGAAAACGCGTGGATGATGGCGGAAGGGGAAGAGGAGGAGGAAACTCCAGACTTTGACGATTTCAGCCGCACCCGAACCTTCACATCTGCCATCCTAGCCGGAATCACCAAGAGAGTCACCGGACCTAAGGCTGGGCCTGCCAAGCCTGGATCCACCAGGCCTGGGTTTGCCATGCCTGGGTTTGCGAAGAGGGAAGATCCGGGCAGCAGCAGCAGGGTGATGGATCCGAGGACTGCTAGTGATACGCACAAGGATGGGGTAAAGGAGGGGATTGGAAAGAGATGGGGTTTTCTGGCTTCCAAGCCGAAACCTGGAGAGGAGGGTGGGGGTTCGAAGGGTGCTTCTGGTCTTGAGGCACATGGGTCAGGTAGGTTAGGTGGGTCAGGTAGGTTAGGCGGGTCAGGTAGATTAGGTGGGTCAGGTAGATTAGGTGGGTCAGGTAGGTTAGGCGGGCAGAATGGGAACGAGGAGAAGGAGAAAGAAGGGGGGGGAGTGTTCGGCTCTGCTCATACTCAGCATCACCACCACTCCCGGCAAAAGTCGCAGATTTCGTTCGGGTCTGCTGCTGATTCCGCTCTGCTGTCTGGACTGCCTTCGTTCCTTCGCTCAGTCACTTTCACCTCTGCTGAAGCCCAGGCGCACCACAAGCAGCAGCAGCAGCAGCAGCAGCAGCAGCAGCAGCAGCAGCAGCAGCAAGAAGAGGAGGGGGGGGACGAACAGCTGCAAATGCAGCAGCGGGATGAGTTTCTGGCAGAGCAATCAAGTCATGCAGAGGAGATTGAGAGAGATGGGAGACCGAACGAGTCATGTGAATCGCAGGAACACGCACAGCAGCACCGAGGAGAAGATCAGGAGGAGGTCCGTGAATGTCAGGCGCTTGGGCTTTCAGATCAAACTATTCCGCACCTGTCACAGCAGCAGCAGCAGCAGCAGCAGCAGAGGCCGTGGGGGTCTGCTGTGCGGTGCAGCTCGGTGGAGGAGGGTACGGCACGGAATGCTGCCAGTCAGCAGCACAAGGAAGGCATGTGGGACAACAGTGGGGTGCACGGGAGGAGCAGTGGCAGTGGCAGTGGCAGTGCAGTGGAACGACTGAGAGACGAGGCCGAACGTGCTACTTCCAACCCCTCCGGGAGCAGAAACCTTTCCCGAACGCGCCCTGGTACCAGTGCCTCTTTCTCTGGCCGTATGGGTGCTTCTTCTGCTCCTGGTGCTGCTGCAGATGGTGCTGCTGCTGCTGCTGCTACTGCTGCTGGTGGTAACGGTACAACTACTCCTACTGGTACTGGTCCAACTACCCCCACTGGTGGTGATGCGTCTGGGCCTGCTATCAGCCCTGTTGTCACTCCCCGCATCGCCTACTTCTCGTTTGATAAGTACCGGGAGGCTGTAGCAGGGGGAGGCTCATCTGGGGGAGGTGCATCTGCTGAGGAGCGCGATGCGGAGGGGTACCTGTTGTCTCACTCCTTTGGCAGCGGCAGGGCTAGAAGCAGGAGCAGCTTTAGCGGCCGATATGGCAGCAGCATTGGCAGCGGCGGTGGGAGTGGGAGTTTGACTCCCCCTCCTCGAGCAGCATTGGGGAAAAGCGGCGGCAGCGGTTGCCTGACTCCTCCCTCTGGCGCACTAAGGAAGCATGGCAGCGGCAGCCTGACTCCCCCGCCTGGCACGCTGGGTATGAGTGGCAGTGGCAGCCTGACTCCTCCTGGCAATATGTTTAGTCGCGGTGGCATGGGGAATGGGAGCGTGACCCCTCCGGGCAATATGTTCAGTAGGAGTGGCAGCAGGAGAGGGTTCACTCCGTCAGCAGGGGACGCGTCTAGTCGGAGGCAAGCAGGAGATTGGAATTTACCTGGGGGAAGCAACAACAGCAGCTACAGCACCCACAACACCCACAACACCCACAGCAGCTACAGCTACAACCAGAGGAACGTCTGTGTTCGTAGCCACAGCCATAGCCACAGCCAGCGCGAGCAGGAGGTTCACAGTAGCTCCCACCTGCAGCGAGGGTTTCCCCACGTGCGTGGAGGTGTTGACAGAGTGGCTTCGGACTGTGCGGCCGACAAGAGAGCGAGGGAACGAGAAGCTGATAGATGGAACGAGGCTGAGCAAGGGGATGGGGTGCGAGGGCGAACAGGGTTAGGCCGCATGGGTGGGGAGGGGGAGGGGGTAGTTCTGACTGCTAGTCTCGGGCGGCGAGTTGGGGAAGGGCAAGGGGGCTTGCGTGGGTCGTGGCTGGGGAAGGGTGGTAGGGGCGACAAGGGGGCAGTGCGAGGGGTAGAGGAGGGGGGGGAGGAGGAGGTGGGGGGCTGTGTTTCGGGTGCAAGCAGAGTAGTGGATGCAGCGCCGGGTGGAGCACGGCCAAAGTACGACAGGAAGGCCAGGTCAGTATGGCTAGCATGGCATGCAAGCCTGGGGTCTCGTTTTCACGTTATGGCACTTTTTTGAGTTGACTCAAAAATCGGCTGGCATGCAAGCTTGGGGTCTGGTTTTCACGTTACGGCACTCCACACCCGAGTACCAGCGGCCTTTTGAGTGCTTTCTATGTGTCGCAATACTCACCCACTTTCTGTTTCCTCCCACCAGGAGTCGCACCTTTGGTAATCCAGAAGAGCTTGCAGACCTCTACCCTCCCCCCTGCCGCCTTCGAGCGATCCCACTCCACACCTGAGCGGCGGCGGCCTCTCGATCGCACGGCAACCTCCTGTGCTGCAGCAGGGGCTGGGAGGCCGCCCATCCACCATGCCCATTCCGCCTATCTGGCTGCTCGTTCTGCTTTCCATTTGTGCAACTCCACTGCCTCCCTCTCTCCTCCACCCATCCCCACCACCAGGAGCCGCACCTTTGGCAACCCAGAAGAGCTCTCCGACCTCTACCCTCCCCCCAGTGCCTTCGAGCGATCCCACTCCACACCCGAGCGGCGTCGGCCTCTCGAACGCCCCGCAACCTCCTCTGCTGCAGCAGGGGTTGGGAGGCCCCCCATTTACCACGCCCATTCCGCTTCCCTGGCTGCTCGTTCCCTGGTGAACGGTCATGGGAGTGGTCAGAGGCAGAGAGGGAGCGAGTCAGGGCGGATTGGAGGAGCTTTTGAGTCGACTCAAAAGCTGGTGAATGGTCATGGGAGCGGTCAGAGGCAGAGAGGAGGTGAGTCGGGGCGGATTGGAGGGAGCAGATTGTCTGGGAAACAGCTGCGGAACCAGGGGTGGGACGAGCAGCAGGGGCGGCATGGGGACGGGCGGCATGAGGACGGGCATGTGCAAGAGCAGCGGTATGAGGAGAAGCAATACGAGGAGAGCTATTATCAGCAACAGGTGCAGCAGCAAGTGCGGGAGAGGAAGCAGGTGAAGGGGAAGCGTAAGGAGGCAGGTGCAGCAGGGCTGCATGTGGCGTGGAGACAGTTGGAAGGGGAAGAGGAGGAAGAGTGGGGCAGGCAGAACTCTGATCCTGTAAAAGGTGGCAAGGGGAGGGTGACGGCTGTAAGGAGGCTTGCGGAGGATGAGCAAGAGGGAGAGTGGGGCAGGCAGAACTCAGATCCTGTGACAGGCAGCAGGGGGAGGGTGCAGGCTGTAAGGAGGGAAGTGGAGGAGGAGGAGGATGGAGAGTGGGGACGGCAGCACTCAGATCCTGTCAATGGGAGCAGGGAGAGGGTGAGGGCTGGAAGGAGGCATGTGGAAAATGAGGATGGTGGAGAGGGTGGAGAGGATGGAGAGGATGGAGAGGATGGAGAGGATGGAGAGGATGGAGAGGATGGAGAGGATGGAGAGGATGGAGAGGATGGGGAATGGGGACGGCAGCACTCAGAACCTGTGAAGGGCGGCAGGGAGAGGGTGAAGGCAGGAAGGAGGCACGTGGAGAATGAGGAGGAGGGGGAGTGGGATTCTGTGGAAGGCGGCCGGTCTGTGAATTTGGGATGGAGGCGTGAGGAGGCCGAGGAGGAGGAAGGAGAATGGGCTGAGGAGGACGGGGAGTGGGGCAGGCAGAAACACTGGAATTGTGTGAATGATGGCAGGGAGAGGGTGGAGGCGGGGCAGAGGCAGGTGGAGGAGAGGGAGATGGCTGGATACGGTGGGGATGGTTATGAGGCGAAGGTAGGGGAGGAAGAGGAGGAGGAAGAGGAAGAGGAAGAGGCAGGGGATGGGGAAGAGGTGGAGGAAGAGGAGGAGGATGGAGAGGAGAGGGAGGAGGAGGATGGGGAAGTGGTGGTGGAGAGTGGACGAACGAGATGGTCCAGAGGTCGTGGTACAGGGCCGGGGAAAGGGGCTGGGGTCAAACCTGGGAAAGGGAGATCAGAGACAGGTTCTGGAATCGAGTCTTCTCACAGATGCGACAGTGGAAGGGGGAAGGGCGATGGAATAAACAGTGGGAGTGAGGACGAGGAGGAGCAAGGGGAAAGGAACTTTTCTTATGAGAACGAACATGCACGCGGAAGGGGGGGAGGAGAGAGGGGGTGGAATGGAGGCCGTGATGGTTATGGGAAGAGGCGGCAGCAATGGCATGACAGTCAAGAACAGAATGAGGAGGAAGGGGAGAGCGTAGAGGAGGAGGGAGAGGGGGAAGGGAGTGTTAACGAGGATAGTAAGGAGTGGAGTGAGTGCGAGGATAGTGAGATGGGGAACGGGGATGGTGAAGGGAATGGGGAAGTGGTGAATGGAGATGAGGAGGAGGGTGCACATCATGCAGAACGCCGAGGCATAAATAGAGTGCACAGGGGAAGGTGTGAGGAGGAAAGTGAGGAACGGTACAGAGGCAGAGGTGCGGATAGGAAGAAGCAGTCGCAGGGGATGAATGGTCGGGAGAAGCAGTATGCACGGGGGTACGAGGAGAGGCATAACAGAGAAGAACGAGACATGCACAGCAGGTTCAAAGATGAGGAAGATGAAGTTTATGGAAAAAATGGGGAAGACGGAGTATGTGGGACAGATGTGTACAATAGGGGCTATGGGGATCCAGGGGAAGGAGGGGGGGGGGGAGATGAGGGCGGATATGGGAAGGGCCGCTCTAAGAGAGTGGAGCACGCTCACCAGGAGGGTGAGAGGGGTACAGCAAGGGGTAGTGGTGCATGCCACTCCCGCACTTCCAGCTGGTTGGACCAGAAGAGTCAAGAGGGCGAGACAAGTGCAGCAAGGGGTGGTGGTAGTGGTAGTGGTAGTGGTGCACGCCACTCCCGCACTTCCAGCTGGTTGGACCAGAAGAGCCACTCTCACCGGCCCGGTCGATAGCGGCAGCAGCAGCAGCGGCGGCGGCAGCAGGAGGGAAGCATGCTCACCAGGAGAGCGAGAGAAATGCAGCAAAGGGTGGTGGACATGGTAGTGGTGCATGCCACCTCGGCACTTCCAGCTGGTTGGATCAGAAGAGCCGCTTTCGCCGGCCTGGGCAATAGCAGGATGAGCTGGAGAGCAGAGCCATCCACTAACTCTTGTGCTCGTTCCGACCGTCAATAAAACCAATGTTTCCAGCAGCAGCTTCTCGAGGCGTCCATGCCTCTCTGGGTACGTTACTTCTAACAGGCCCAGCTTGATTTATGCTATTGATGCTTGGTGGTGCACAAGCATGCTCCGAGCATCTTGCACATGGTGTTGTATTTATTGGTTGTTGTAAGGATGTGGCCTGATGGTGTCTATCAGGGGATCATTCCTGCCCCTGGCACACACTGCCATTACAGTGTACATATGGTATATATCCATATACGGTATTGATTATACGGTAGCTTGGCCTCCTTGCTCTGTAGGGATCTCCAACCTGCATTGGCAGAAACCAGAACATCAACGGTGCTTCGCTAGCAGACTCATTATCCACGTGCTCTCTTAATGTCAATTCATGTCATGTTCTCTTGGGTTAACAGCACCAGTACTACCGTACCTGGCCATGGGTCGGTCCCCTTCATGGCATCCGGTTGAGTTGGGCTGTGTTTTCTGCAACTACCGTAGCTTATTTCAGAGACGTCACGTCTGGGCTTGTATCAATCAGCCACTGCCAGCCAGGTTTCAAGTGTCAGATGAGTGCACAGTTGAAAGGATGGAGCGATGGCCACAACCACAAGCCACTAAGGTGCCGGTGGTGGTTGACTCAAACTATCTTGATACACTGTACCAGTAACATTGCTGTATTAAGTTATGTAATGCCACCACCATTTCCAGCCAGCCGTGAAGATGAATAGAGCCTTTCAGAATCACCCAGGACACAATGACATTAATGCACCCTGCAATGGTGAGCTCCAGAGAAGCAAGAAAGATGCGTAAAAGTGAAGAAAATGTTACACCGAGAAACTGTAATGAACCTGAGACTTTCCTTCCTTCAAGGCTATCTACAAGAACCTGGGCAGAGCACCAGCAAGCCAGTATGCCGTCATCATGCCCGGAGGCCTCGCATCAATGCTGCCACATTGTTAACCTCTGGCGCTGGAGATGCAACGTCTTCCATCCTGCAATTGACCAGTTGAAATGGCATTAGCATGGCAGATGCTGGTTCGCGAAGGTTTACCAGTATTTCACAAAGCACATCAGGGACTGTACCATGCATTGCGGAGGCGTTACCTTTGCTTGAGGAGCTGCTGCCTTGTCAGGACATTTGTCTGTTGTGTGTGATGACCCCATGGATGATTGCAGTTGCACACCTGATGATTCACAAAAAGCAAGGCATGGAGGCAGAGGAGCTAAGGATTTAGGGCTATGTCGACGGTCAAGCTGACTTGATTCGAGAAGAATTGCACTCTCTCTCTCTCTCTCTCTCTCTCTCTCTCTCTCTCTCTCTCTCTCTCTCTCTCTCTCTCTCTCTCTCCCTCCCTCCCTCTCTCTCTCTCTCTCTCTCTCTCTCTCTCTCTCTCTCTCTCTCTCTCTCTCTCTCTCTCTCTCTCTTTCTCTCTCTCCCACCCATGGCAATGCGCAGGATGGCACACTAGACACCTTCCTTCATGCATTAAAAATGTATGGTCAGCCACGCATGTCACACCTGGGTCCTGTGAGTAATCCTTTACCATATTCCTCTACTGAGTCACGCATGGGTGTGACCATCATGCTTCATCTGCGCATGCAAGGTGCAAGCTCACTTACCCATGGGCTATCGAACTTGTCGCAAGAGCATTTTGGCCGGATGCATTTGTGCGATGTTGGCTCGTGTTCCACATGCTTATGCTGCGTGATAGATCGACAGAATGAAGGAAATAGAAAAAGGGTGACAAAATAGAAACGAAGAATCTGTAAAATTCTCACGACTGCCAGTCACTGTCGAGGGCGCCTCCATATAGCCAAGATGTTTGATCAGGGTTTTGAATTTTCCTTCAGCAGCAGGATTTTATGGTTAACATGCAGAAGCTGGGTTCAGCAAGGCCAGGGAACGATTACGGCGTGAATGACTGAAAGCGAAACCAGAAAGGAAGAAACCATGCATCTGCAGTAAACAGATTCTGAGACGATTTAAAAGGCATTACAATCGAACGTACAGATGCATAAATGCACGAATGCATGAAAGATGACAAGCACGCACCTTGCATCTGCAACGAAGGATCCAGACGCCTTGAGCAGGAATGAAGAAGAAACTCTTGCATGCACATTTGGCTCGTCCGCAGACCAGCTGAAATTCACCACAATGCGACGAAGACGACGACGACGAGGAGGAGCCTGAATGCGAATCGCTCGGCGGTCCAACCAGGGAGTCCGAATATTGCGATTCCGGGTTCTCAGACAGCCGTGAGTCGGTCAATTTTTCCGCAGCTATTGTTTCAGGAGAGCTTCGCTGAGTAGTAAGCGGTTTCAGACGATGCTCTCGAAGCCTGTGGCCGCAGATACATTGGGATTCGTCTCGAACTGGCAGACAGCTGCGGTCGCAATCTGAGGTTGGCAATAAGAAATGTTGGGAATACAGTAAAGTCCGGACGGAGTCACATGATGGTGGTTAGTGACCACGCTGAGTTAAGTTCACATCTGCTAAAGACGAAAAGAAAATGAAATAACTCTAGAAACAAAGTGAAGCCCCGGTAAGCTCTAGATGTCGAACGCATACCACGGCAAGTCCACGTGACCTTAGCCTTGAGGCCGGCGTCCTTGCCATCCCTGCTAAAGGATTCCACGCCAGCAGGCTGCTTTTCAGATTCTACACGACTTTCAAATTCAGTAGCCTCTGTCTCTATTGGTCCGGCTAAGTCGTGTGCTTGATCACTCGTGACCATGATCCTGATAAGCTAAGCAACGGAGATTCAGCAAGTGGTGCTTGGCAACGTCTCGGCTTACCGTGCCGAATCGTGGTGTTGAAACTTATCTCAGAAGTTGCTGCAGGAATGCGAATGGAAGCAGGACTTTCTGCAAAGCACTTGGAAGTGCTCAACTGTGAACGCTGTGGAGTGAAAGTTTGAAAGAAAATACCTCGAGAAATACGACGCAGACACAGAACGACATAGGATTTGGGAGTTCACTTCACAGCCTTCTGACATCCGAATGTCGCGGTTTGTCAGAAGCTCTTATGGCGGATATGTTTAGAAATATCACGAATGTTTCGTGAAAATCGATTATCTTCTTCCAAACGATCTGTAGCACCAACTCTGAAACTGGACAAAATGACAAGAACTCAAATCAGCAGCTCTAACTTCAAAGGCCCGTCTGTACTGATTTTTTTTACCTCTAATTAATGTTTAAAAAACAATGCTACAGACCTACCTTCGATACCCAGACCCATCCCTTGAGACTCGGTCACCATACCCACGAGGACTAGGCTCATGACGATCACCAGCACCACCCCCCCTCCAATCCCTCCCACCAGCACCACCAGACCTCCAGTCCCCCCCACCAGCACCACCAGACCTCCAATCCCCCCCACCAGCGCCACCAGACCTCCAATCCCCCCCACCAGCGCCACCAGACCTCCAATCCCCCCCACCAGCAGCACCATCCCCCCTCCAATCCCCACCACCAGCACCACCTCCTGACATCCATCGATCACCATCATCAATCACCCTACCCGCGAAGGCACCACCAGCCGCTGATACCATGCCACCAACCAATCCCATCGCACCAACCGGACCACCAGCAACACCACCAGCAGCACCAGCAACACCAAAGCCACCAGCACCACCAGCAGCAGCACCAGCAGCACCAGCTGCGTTTTTCTCAGCATTTTCCAGCTCTCGTACAGCCGCTCTCCCTGCTTGCTCCAGCAGCCTCACAGCACACCCCACCACTCGCCTCTCATTGGCCGGCCGCGGCCCGCCCGCCACCCACCTCCCCAGAATCGAATCCAGCACCGCCCGCAGCTGCACCAGCAGTTCTCCCACGTGCCGATCCACCACAAACTCGATCCAACGGTCCACAATGAGCAGAACCGGCTGAGATGCCAATGAGGAGGAGGGATGAAACCCATAGGTAGCAGCAACAGAAGCAGCAGCACCATACGGGTTGCCAGAGGGAAAAGCCCCTCCCAGGGGTAGAAACGGAGTCGGGGTAGGGGCAAGCTGGACAGGACCTCCAAAGAGGATGATAGAGAGAGCTGGAATGAGGGTGCAGCCACGGATAAACACCTGCGAAGTCTGCACCCGCTCGTTGAACGTCAGAAAATGCACCCCCCCGTCGTCCAATGCCTTGCCCTGCTGCGGTATCACCCCCGTAGGATGAATCCACACCCGGCCCTCCGAGGTTCGGAACCCGAACCTCAGCCGGACCTTCTGCTTCCCGCTGCTGCTGCTGCTGCCGGTGCCGCCTCGGGCTTCTGGGAGCATGTCAGAGCGGGCTATATGAGGAGACAGACCCGCCACAAGCACGGAACGAGCGATGAAGAGTGATGACTCGTCGGTTTCATCAATGTGCGGTTCAGATGCAGCAGCATTGGCTCTGTTTGAACCGGAAGGGTAATCTCGGCCATCCATCTGCTCGTCCATGCGCTCATCTGCCACTCGCACATCCCATTTTGACCTGTGCCGCCGACCCTCACTCTCCCTCTCCCTCTCCTGCTCTCTGTCCCTCTCCTTCTCCCTGTCGCGATCCCGATCCCTATCCCTGTCGTTGTCCCTTCCCCTGTACCTGTCTTTGTCTCTCTCCCTGTCCCTTACCCCATCCCTGTCTCTATCTCTATCCCGCTCTCTCTCCCTGTCCCGATCCCTCTCCCTGTCCCTATCCTTGTCTCTGTCCCGCTCCCTATCTCTGTCCCGATCCGGGCCCCTCTCCTCCCTGTCCCTCCAGTTATCCCTGCTACCACCAGCAGCACCCCTGGAATCACTCAGCTGCGTGGAGCCAGTGCGGGCGTCGATGCGAGTCACATGCCGGATGTCTGGCCTACCACTCAGTGAAGATACCCCACCACCAGCACCCCCAGCAGCTCCACCAGAAGCAGCAGCAGCAGCAGCAGCAGCAGCAGCACCACCACCACCACCACCGCCGCCACCGCCACCAGCACTGCCAGCTGCAGTACCATCATCACCACCATCAACGCCAGACTCTCTCTTTACCCCTCGTCCCCCTCCACCCCCTGACTCCTTCCCCTGCCCCACCATGCCCCTTGCACCAGCACCCTGCGTCTGAACCTTAGGCGGCAGATCAGCATCAAGAGACTCTCCTAATCGAGCCAACCCAGCCCCCCACAGCATCCTTTCAATCTGCATCTTCAGCCCCAGCATAAGCCGCATGCCGGACGGCGCCAGAAAATTCTCATCGCAGTAACCCATCGCCCGCCCCTCAGCGTTTGCTCTCATCCACCCCTCATGCGCCATCACCACCGCCAGATGGTCGCTGCCCGCCGCCGAGCCTGTCGCGAAGGCTCGGCGCGCAGCATCAGCGGCGTTGCGGTTGGTGATGGGGGAGAGGAACGGGTCGCGAGAGAGGGAAGCGGCCGCAGCAACAGAGAGTAAAGGAGAGAGGCAGTGGAGCAGGGAGCCATACACCAACATCTTGCCGATCCGAGGGTGGACAGCAAGCCGGCTGAGGGTCGATCCAAGGGCTGTGAGCTCTTCATCTTCATCCAACGCCCCCAGCCTCTGGAGATTCTCGATGGCATGGCGAACAGCAAAGGGATCCGGGGGAGAGAGGGCCTTGGCGAGAAAGAGACCGATGTTGGTGCTGCGATGGGCGGTGGCGGAGGAGGGGTAGGGGGAGGAGGAGGGGTAGGAGGTGATGGCGGCTGCGAGGGGAAGGGGTTTGATTTGCAGGCAGATTTCTTCCAGCGGCACTCGCTGCATCTCAGGCACTGAGTTGGGGGCCATGGCCTCGTACACCTGCAAATTGGAGGGGACGGGATCAACGGAAGAGAGGCGATAAAATTGAATCGACTGCCTAAGAGCCAAGTACAAAAAGCCTAGACGTAGAAAACACCTGGAATCAGGAAATGGTTGGAAGCAGGAACCTGGTGGTCTCACCGTGCGAGTGAAGAGGCGGAAGCATTTCCCGGGGCGCACGCGACCAGCTCGGCCCTGCCTCTGCTTCACACTCGCCTTGGACGCCCACTGCAGACCGAGGAGGGAGATGACACAGGCGGCATGAAGCAGGTGGCAAACAGGTGAACGAAGAATGACCAAACATGTATCATCCTACAGTTGTCTTTGGACAAGGGAAGCAACCACTGCGGAAACAACATATGGAGCACTCAACTGCACCTGGTTTTACTCTTGTAGAAGTAACCCGTCGGCCGCTCACCTGCACGAGCATGGAGGAGATGTTCCTTGCTGGCTCCAAGTACTTTTCCTTGGACTGGCCTTGTGATTTGCTGTACCCACCTCACCTGCACGTTTTGCTAGTGTCATGCAGACCTCACCTGCACGTTTTGCTAGTGTCATGCAGACCTCACCTGCACGTTTTGCTAGTGTCATGCAGACCTCACCTGCACGTTTTGCTAGTGTCATGCAGACCTCACCTGCACGTTTTGCTAGTGTCATGCAGACCTCACCTGCACGTTTTGCTAGTGTCATGCAGACCTCACCTGCACGTGTTGCCAGTACTGCCCACCTGCACGCGCATGGAGGAGATGTTCCTGGCGGGCTCGAAGTACTTCTCCTTGGACTTGCCGCCATCCACCACAAACACCACGTCGTCTATCGTCACACTCGTCTCCGCTATGTTGGTCGATAGAATCACCTGTAAAGGAGGAGGAGGAGGAGGAGGAGGAGGAGGAGGAGGAGGAGGAGGAGGAGGAGGAGGAGGAGGAGGAGGAGGAGGAGGAGGAGGAGGAGGAGGAGGGACCAGGAGGAGACACGGAGAGATTTCAAGGTGGGGACACTGAGAGATGATGAAGGGATGGAAAAATGGATAGAGCGAAAATACACAGGGTACCAGCCGGACAGCTTTTTACAGCCATGACTATCCCTTCCGCCACTATCACTGTCACATCCACCATCACGCTATGCTGCTGTCATGCCTCACCTTGCGCTTCCCCTCTGGAGGGCGGTCAAAGGCTGCTCTCTGCTCCGCTGGTGGCACCTGCATGACGTTCAAAGGCATTCAGAGAGGTTCAGAGGTATTCCAAGGTTCTCAAGATGGGCACAAATATATATATATATATATACATATATATATATAAAAAAAAGACAGGGAAAATTGAGCTGCTGGCACATGAACTAGGTGGCACATGAGCTAGGTGGCACACGATAGACAGGAACGCCAGGGCCCAGGAACGTGGAAAGGCACGGTGTGACTCACCTGGGAGTGCAGCATGACGATGTGGAAGCGGTATGATCTCGGGAGGAACTGCAGCTGTCACTTTTGAGACGTGGCAAAGGTAGTGTACAACACTACCGAACAATGTCTAGAATGTCTCAACACTACCTCACCTGCGAGTGCAGCATAACGATGTGGAAGCGGTATGATCCCGGGAGGAACTGCAGCTGGCGCTTGGCTTCTGCTATCGTGTCCCACCCCTGCACATGCGGACAGCAGTCACATTGTGCCATGGCATGGCGTGGCAAGATGAGACGCGCACATAATATCCGTGTGGTCCCCAGTCGCTTTCCCCAGTCACTTTCCCCAGTCACTTACGCTTTGGTAGACTGGCCAGTGTGGACTCCCATGCCCCACCTCATCCACCCGCGGCACCGAGAAACGTTCCCATCAAAGAGAAGGCTCTTGGCCTACAGATTTAGGTCCCTCGGGAGGATTACTCAGCGACAGGAAGCAGAGGATCGATCCGTCCTCCCTCGCACACTCATCATCCACCCACACCACGCCACCCATGCTATCAGGGAACTTGTGCATCAGGGATGCTTGTCTTTTGAGAATTCTCGAGATGAAGCTCTCTCAAGCAGCAAGTCTCTCAGAAACCAGCTTTACTCACGCGAAGGAAGCAGAGGATCGACCCGTCTTCCCTCGCACACTCATCATCCACCCATGCCATGCCCCTTGCCGCCAGCTTGGTATGTGCAAGGTTACTCAAGGATAGGAAGTGAAAAGCAACATTACTCACCGGCAGGAAGCAGAGAATCGACCCGTCCTCCCTCGCATACTCATCATCCACCCATGCCACGACCCTCGCTGCCAGCTCAGCATCGAGCTCGTCCTCGTCAGCACAGCCGTACTTTGGTTGCAGCGCTTGCCGTACCACCGATGGCACGTGGCGGCCCATGAGATAAGGAAGATCGTCGAGCGAGTGGACTGAGACCGGGTGGATGAAGCCGGGGATTGTGAGCATGGGGCAGTGGTGGAAGTAGCTGGGTGGGGGAAAAATTGGGGAGAGGGGGGGAGAGGAGATGGGGCAACAGCGAAGGGGAAGGGGCGAGGAAAGAAGGGGGTTGAAAATAAGCAGGAGGGGTTGGGAGGAGTGGATGGATGGGGGCAGAGCGAGCACGGCGCTTTTAAGAATTCTCAAAAGCGAAAATAAGCAGGAGGGGTTGGAGGGGTTGGAGGGGGGGGAGGGGTTGGAGGGGTTGGAGGGGTTGGAGGGGGTGCAGGGGTTGGGAGGAGTGGGTGGATGGGGGCAGAGCGAGCACGGCAGGACAGGCCGTGGGGGGTAGTGCATGTCGCAGCACCAATGGCACGTGACGGCCCATGAGGGAGGGGAGGTTGTCGAGTGAGTGGACTGAGACAGGGTGGATGAACCGGGGATGGCGAGCATGGGGCAGTGGTGGAAATAGCTGGGTGCGGAATGGTAAGAGCAATGGCAAAGGGGACACGCCGGGAGGAGAATGGGGCTGCATAATAAGCAAGAAGGTGGGTGGGAGGCGTGAAGGGGCCGGGGGATGGAGAGTGGCAAGCAGGGCATGGGGGTTCACCAGAGTCAGTGTATTTTGAGAGAGGCGAGAAAAAAGAAAAAAAAAAGAAGATGACTAGAAGACAGGAGACAGAGAATGTTACTTGTAGGAAAACTGAGGGACGAGAGTGGAAGGAAGGAGGGTGTGCAAGGGGGGTTCCCCTTTCGTTCCCCCCTTATAGGATTAGCGAGTGCAAGGGGGGAACGAAAAGGGTGCATTCAACTCGCCTCAGAGACAACGACCGCGACGATGTAACTTTTGAATCGACCCAAAACTTGGAACAAAATGCGAGCATGCAAATCTACAAAGATGACGACAAGCAGATGATGGAAAGGGTGCGTGCACATCCACATAGACAATGATGGCAGGAACAACAAGTGCGACATAGACAATGATGGCAGGAACAACAAGTGCGACATAGACAATGATGGCAGGAACAACAAGTGCGACATAGACAATGATGACAGGAACAACAAGTGCGACGGGAAGGGTGCAGCATACAGCCATGTGCCCATGTTTTGAGGCGCAGCGCAACAGACACGCAATGCCGTACCACCAGCCCGCTCACTCGTCTCGATTTAAATAGTTGGACGCGCAGCAGCCACCTCCTTCCTCTCATCCAACTTCTTGGCTCAAGAGGCTCAGCAGCAGCAGGAGGCGGAATGGGCGGCAGCAGTGGCAACAGGTGGCAGCAGGTGGCAGCAGATGGGAGCAAGTAGAAGCAGCAATATTTCTTCAAGAAAGAAGACGCAGCCAAAGCAGCTGCGGCACCACCTGCTGCCACCCCTGCTGCGACTGCTGGTGCCAATGCCTCTGCCACTGCTGCTGAGCCTCTGATTGGCAGGCCCGCTTGGAGCAGGTGAGAGGAAGGAGGCTGCTGCTGCCGGCGAGTGAGATCGAGAAAAGACGAGTGAGCGAGCTGGTGTCATGCAGGGGGCAAGGAAAAGGGGTGGTAGGAGGAGAAAGCTTACGAGGCTGACTGGAGTAAGCAGAATTGTGGTATCAAGGATGAATTGTCTTTGAGGATGAAGGATGAAGCAGCAAGGGACGGAACAGGACAGCTAAGAAAGAACCCTCTTTCAAGGAGCAGACATGGCTTCCAAGTTTGACCCCATTGCCATAAATTGCCCCAATCCTCCACTCCATTCCGCCTTATTGCCCCACCCTCTCGGTCAATTACAAATTTATCATTGTTGATAATGACGATGATGACCATCACATAAATGCAGTGGTTTGCAGTGGGGAGGCATGTTCTTGGCTTCGAGGTGGAGGTGGATAGAACAGCATGATGGTCAGAGCGAGCCAAGCAAAAGCTTGGCCTCGTGATGGTCATGCAGCCTTCGCTTGGGTCGCTCTGGCGAGCCAAACAGAGGGGAATGGCAAATCACACATTCAAGTGGCAAACGGAACACACCAAAAAGCAGATGCGAGAGTGCATGGAGGGGGGGGCGAGCATTGACTTGGCTCTCTCTCCTTGCCCTTACAAGGGCAACGGTAACACACGAAATAATGAGTTCGTTCTTAACAGTGGTAACTTATGAGGTGAAGAGATCAGCATCAATGGTGGCGCTCATGATGACCACACAATACGGGAGTGCATGGCGAGGGAGGCAAGCACCAGTAGTAACACACAAAAGAAATGCTGTACCATGACTTATGAGGTGAAGAGATCGGCATTGCTGGTAGTGCTCGTGACGGCCACACGGATACCGGAGCACACGGAGCATCTGCTTCGCTTTCTCTCCGTACCCTTACACGGGCAATGGTAACACACAGAGCAACTGGTTTCATTACAGACATTGGTAACTCACGAGGTGAAGAGGTCTGCATCGATGGTGGCGCTCATAACGACCACACGGATACGAGAGTGCACGGCGGGGGAGGCGAGCATCTGTTTGAGCACGATGAGGAGGAAGTCGGTGTCCATGTCACGCTCATGCACCTCGTCCACCACTACATGGCTCACCCCCTCCATGCCCTCTGGGCTCTGAGGAATGGTTTTAATGAGAGAGTAGGAGGCGGAGGAAAAGGCGAGATGGGGAGAGGGATGGATACAATATAAATCAAAGTGGTGGATGAGGTACAAAAGGGAAACAAGGTATTCAAAAGTGCAACGGGGTGCGGGAACGCACAATGGAGGATGAGGGAAATTGTTTGAGCACGATAAGGAGGAAGTCAGTCTGCATATCTGCACCGTTTGCATCTGCTGTACTGCCACACCCTCACCCACCTCCAACCATCATTCTCCCAACTCAAATCTCTCCGTAATTGGGGCACAAAAAGCTTCACAGCGCCCACGGTTTCGGCCACTTGAAAGGCCTCAGGGAACTATCTCTCGAGAACTTGCCGCATCTGTCTTTGCTTTCTACCTCCATCTCTCACCTTTTTGAGCTCACCAGCTTGGAGTTGGAAAGCTGTTCGCATATATGGACCTGCCTGAGGGGATTGGGCAACCGGAATTGCTAAACGAAACTATCTCTCGACAGCTTGTCACCCAATCCCCTCTGACAGGTCCATTATCTGCGAACAACTTTCCAACTCCAAGCTAACGAGCTCAAGAAGGTGAGAGATGGAAGCAGGAAGCGAAGACAAATATGGCAAATTATCAAGAAATAGTTCCTGAGACCTTTCAAGTGGTCGAAGCCGTGGGCACCTCTGAAGATTTTTGTGCCCCAACTACAGAGAGATCTGTGTTGGGGGAATGATACAGGAGGTGGGTGAGGGCATGACAATATAACAGATCCAGGAGACGCAAGTTGGCAACGAAGTGAGCCTTAGACATTTTAGAAGCTCCAAGCGTTAAAAAAAAGACAGGTGGTTCAGGCATCAGGCAGCTGCTACAGATGCGTACACACCTTTACTTTAGCCTACCGCAATTTTGTCAACTGCTCGAAGGTCTCGAGCAGTGGAAGGTTCTTGGCAGTCACGATCGAGATGAACTGAACATGTTCGAGGCGAACCAAACACCCTATTTTTTCGAGGCGAACATGTTCATGTTCAGTTCGTCGTAGCTAGCCGAGTCGCGTTGCTGACACGAACACGAACGTGTTCGCGACGAACAAAAATGTGTTCGTCGGAAAACTCCGGCAACCCTCTTTTTTAATTAACGGAAAAACACCACCTATTTGAGCTTGACTTTTGCTAATCTCCACTCCCACAGCCTAGAATACAAGCTCCACAAGCTAGTATACCTATACTCCAATGAAATAGTTCGGCGGAACCAAACAGTTGATTTGGTTAACTTTAGGGTTGACGCTTATAGGTGACTAAGTTGTTGTAAGGCGTTCCCTTCACTCAAACACGCCCACCATGTTTAGTCACACCTCCCTGAACAACCTAATCCACCATAGCGCATCATGTGATTTCAATGAAGCTGCCAAATGGCAAACACGAACAATTTTGCCTCAAACATGTTCGTGCTCGAGGCGAACACCTACAGGCGAACACTGAACACCCCTTTTCGTTGGAGGTGATCGGCTGAGCACGAACATGTTCGGTCGCCGAACATGAGTGTTTGAGCCAGGGCGAACATGAACATGTTAGTGTTCACCTTCTGCTCATGCCTAGACATGAGCAAACATCTGAACTCCTGTTCGGTTCGTCCGAACATGTTCGTGACAGAACCGAACCGAACATGTTTTTTGGCCACAAATGTTGGGCCGAACATGTTCGATGTTCGGAGGGGGGGGGGGGGGCGAAGGACACGGGGGAGGAGCAGGCCCACTAAAAACACACTCTCGAACCTCAAACATGTTCGGGTTCGGCCCGAACATGCAGTGTTCGCCCCCCCTATCACGAACACCGAACACCTAAAATCGACAAAACATGTTCGGGCAAACCATTCGGTTCGCCAACAAGACATGTTCGTGGAGGTTCGGGCGAACATGTTCAGTGTTCGCCCGTTGCTCATGTTTGCTCATGTCTATGCGGGATGATGCATGTAGCGAAACAAGGTATAGCCGCGCAAAGCAATGCACCATGCATATTGCACTTGTGTTGCAAATGATGACACTACTCATGCACCTAGTACAGGGTAACAGAAATCAGCTCAGCAGACCATGCCCCACACACACCTGCGCACTGCCAACGAGGGACATCAGCCAAAGCAGCTCACGCCATGCCCCACACACACCTGCATTCGGCTCAGCAGGGCGCCAGCAGTGCAGTATAGAGTGCTGGCACTGGGCCTCACAACTCCCATTCCATTTAACACGCAAAGACATGCTATACTCTTACAGCTGAGGACTAATCAATCAGCACAGCATCCCATACCCCACATGCAAACACACCTGCATTCGCCTGAGCAGTATGCCGACAGTGCAAAAGAGAATGCTGCCTCTGGCCCTGGGCGGGTTGCTGTCCAGCCGAATGCGATACCCCACACTGTCCCCCAACGCCTCGCCCCTCTCCCATGCCACACGCTCTGCCACACTGTAGGGAGGGGGTGGGATATGGTAACACGAGAATGAGCGAAACCAAGAGTTGCTGTCCAGCCGAATGCGATACCCCACACTGTCCCCCAACGCCTCGCCCCTCTCCCATGCTACATGCTCTGCCACACTGTTGGTATGAGGGGTGACGAAGGGGGAAATGAGCGCAACATAAAGTTGCAACTTGCAGGATATAGGAGTGCAATAGTGCAATACCCCACCATGTCCCACCCCAAACTGACTCGCACTGCCGAGGGAAGAGACGCGGCACAGGAGTAGGAGACGCTGGGGTAAGGTGGCGGGCTAGAAGGGGAGAAGCAAGCATGCTAAGGGAGGGGTGAGTGGAGAGGTTAGGCAGGACTGCAGGTATCAACCAGGGCTGCTGAACACCCAAGAACGAGAAATGAAAGGAATGGTGGAGGGAAGTAAGGATGGTGCTGCTGGGAAAAAAAATCTAAGCCAGAATGCATGGAGAAAAAGCATGTAGAGGAAATGGAAAATGCACTGCACAACAGAGCATCAACGCAGGCCGGGGTACAACCAGGGGAAAACTTAGGCGTGGTACCTTGGAGCTCCAGCGAAGAGAAAAGGAGGATGCGGAGAGAGTACCTCAAAGCTGCAATTCTGCGAGGCTGCGTGACTATAATGTGCGTGCTGCTAGCGGTGCCGTTTCGCTCCGAGTCTTCAAGGATAAACTGAGGAACCTGCCAACATTCAAGGAAGACGAAAGATACGGTGGAGTGCATAGGGATGCAACGCAACCATGGCATTGCAATGACATAGGTATTGGGTTGACCACGGGCTGTTTGTTCAACACACGGGCAGGGCTGACCCACACCTGACTGACCCGTGATAGGCCAGCCTGGAAGCGCCGAGCCTCAAACGCCCCCAAACGATGAGCGACACTGGGGTACCCTGCACCATGCACACCATAGCGACACTGGGGTACCCTGCACCATGCACACCATTGCATTCCCTCTCCTTCCATGCGCACACCCTCACTCTCCTGTGCCTTCCACCTCTCCTCAAGGCACCTCTCATAAAACAATTTGTGAAGCGCTTCTAAAACTTTGCTTGAATTTTAATCCCCTACCTGGGTGGTTTTCCCGCAGCCAGTCTCCCCAACAATGAGCGATACAGGGTTTGCCTGCACCATGCTCACCACTGCATCCCTCTCCTTCCACGCTGGCAGCATCTCCCTCCCAGCCTTCAAGTCGACTCAGAGGTCACTTATCCCCCTACCTGCGTGGTCTTGCCACAGCCAGTCTCCCCAACAATGAGAGACACTGGATTCGCCTGCACCATGCGCACCACTGCATCCCTCTCCTTCCACGCACACACCCTCTCCCGTCCCGAGCCCTCCACCTCTCCTTAGCGGGCCTCTCATAAGTCGATTTGTAAGGCGTTCCAAGGACCTTGCTTGCAATTCAAAGCCTTACCTGCGTCGTTTTACCACAGCCAGTCTCCCCAACAATGAGCGACACTGGATTTGCCTGCACCATGCGCACCACTGCATCCCTCTCCTTCCACGCAGGCAGCCTCTCCCGCGCCCTCCACCTCTCCCCCATCTCCCGTGCCACGCTCCTCCTCTCAGCCGCCAATCTGAACCGTTCATCCAGGTACGGATCCCTCGGGTATGGCCCAGATACATCCATTGCCGATGCAGCTGCTGCCGCCGCTGCTGCTGCCGCTGCTGCTGCTCCTCCTCCTGCTGCTGCTGCTTTAGAGGCAGAACCAGAGGGGTAGGGGAGCGAGGAGTAGGAGGAGAAAGGGAGAGTGCCAGTGGAGTGAGGGCGGGGAAGCAAGCCGGTGCCTTGAGTGGTGGAGTCGGGAGGGTGGGAGGGGAGAGGAGGCGAGTGCGAGGGAGGAGGGAGAGACGGTGGCTTGGGCAGGCTGGAGTGGAACTCGGAGAGCACGTCCTCTAGAAGGGCGATGTCGGATGGATTGAGGGAGAGGCGCGGGGTCTGCATGGGTAGGTGGTAGGAGAAGAGACAACACTTTTAAGGTGCCTCGGAAACAGGCTGGAGTGGAACTCGGAGAGCACGTCCTCTAGAAGGGCGATGTCGGATGGATTGAGGGAGAGGCGCGGGGTCTGCATGGGTAGGTGGTAGGAGAAGAGACAACACTTTTAAGGTGCCTCGGAAACAGGCTGGAGTGGAACTCGGAGAGCACGTCCTCTAGAAGGGCGATGTCGGATGGATTGAGAGAGAGGCGCGGGGTCTGCATGGGTAGGTGGTAGGAGAAGAGACAACACTTTTAAGGTGCCTCGGAAACAGGCTGGAGTGGAACTCGGAGAGCACGTCCTCTAGAAGGGCGATGTCGGATGGATTGAGAGAGAGGCGGGGGGTCTGCATGGGAGGGAGGGAGAAGACGAGGAAGGCATCGGAATGAGCTCTGAAGCGACTCAAGAGACAGCGGCTTGGGCAGGCTGGCGTGGAACTCAAAGAGCACGTCCTCTTGAAGGGCGATGCCGGATGGGTCGAGGGAGAGGCGCGGGGTCTGCAGGGGAAGGGAAAAGGGGAAGGGAGGAAATGGGGAAGGGTGGGAGGATATAGGAATGAGGTGGAGGAGGAGAAGGTAGACAACGCACCACACCTCTCCCTCCCTGTACTTTCACCAGCATGCCTGCAGCACTACCACTGCTCTGTCTGTCCTACCAGCAATAACTTTTGATCTGATAAAAACTGCATGCATTGCCTGCTGCTTGCACGCACCTGCCCCTGTTCCTTTGCAGCAGGCATGCCGGCACCACCACCGCTCTGTCCTCCCAGGCTAGTGAGCGAGGAGGAGGAAGGTGCCTGCCTTGAGCAGCCCCAGCTCGTGCAGGCGCTCGCAGGCCGCCACACACACACACACACACACACACACACACACACACACACACACACACACACACACACACACAACAGATGCACACACGGCACGGCACGCACCTGTCCCTGATCCTTGGCCAGAATGCCAGCACTGCCACCACTCTGTCCCATGGCAGCAAGGTTGGAGGAAGAAGGTGCCTTGAGCAGCCCCAGCTCGTGCAGGCGCTCGCAGGCTGCCACACAGCAGTTCCTCTCCGCGTCCGCCTTGTTCCGCCCCCTCCCCCGCGCCACCCACACCTGCGCGCCGGCCCCCCTCCCCAACGGCACATCGAGTTCTGCGTAGAACACCTGGGGAAGGGGGAAGAAAGACGGAGGGGGGAAGTGGGGATGGGGGTTAAAAGAGGACGTACGCCACACTGCCTCCCCTCCCCAGCGGCACATCGGGTTCTGCATAGAACACCTGGGGAAGGGGGAGGGGAGGGGGGATGGGGGGGAGATGGAGGAGTAAGGGAGGAGGAGATAGAAGAGGCTAAAGGGAAGATTGAAGAGTGGAGGGGGGACACTGACTGAACACCCACCGAATGATCAACGCTGTGATGTGCTACCAAAGAATGTGGACAGTCACCACACCAGCGCACCTTGCCATGTTGGTGCGACTTTTGATCATTCTCAAAAGTAACACCAACATTGATGTGCTACCACAGAGTGGACAGTCAACACCGCACCTTGCCATGGTCATGTTCTGCGAAGGAGACGCGGATGTTGAGATTCCCTCCCTTTTTGACAATCAGGTCCTTGAACGACGAGCAGACAGCGCTGTGCTTCACACAGAGTGGCTACTGAGCCAGCTCAACGGTTACCACCATACCTTGCCATGATCAGGCCCCGAAGAGGAAACGCGGATGTTCAGTTTCCCTCCCTTGTTGACGATCCAGTCCTTGAACACCGGACAGTGCTGCAGAAAGTTCTTGGGGTTTTCCGCCCACACAGACGCCAGCCCACCACTACTCCCTCCCCCTCCACCCCCTCCACCCCCTCCTCCCCCCCCTCCTCCCCTTCCACTTGATCCGGGTCCACTGCCTAAGATAGCAGCAAGATGAGGCGCTGCTTCTTCGGGCAACCGTAGCAGATCTCGGTCCTGGGGGAGGGGGAGAGGCGAGAGAGAGGAGTTAGCCACCAGGGTGTTATTTATATTTAATTAAAAACACCCTGCAACTTTCAGGAGCAACTTAAAGGAGGCGCTGCTTCTTCAGGCAGCCGTAGCAGATCCAGGACCAAGGGGGTAGGGGGAGAAGAAGGGGAAAGAGATTAGCCAACCATAAAAAAAGCAGGAATGATCTGTGGCACCCATCCATGCATGCTTGCATGTACATGTACATGTACATCGTATACAGTGCTATCTCTGCGCATAAGACCTTTTGACACGTCTCAAAAGACTGATCTGTTATTGGCACCCATCTATGCTATGGATGCCTCCATGTATGTATACATCGTAGACACTGCTATCTCTGCACATGAGACCCTGTGATGATAAGCGTGCAGATGTGCACATGCGAGTCGGCTGCACTGCACGCATGTTCGGAAGCAGGAACACAAGACATGAGCGGTCTGTTTTGATGCAATAATGTCGTCTTGTAAGTCTGTATTTACATTAAAAAAATAGTAACGATAACATCATCGATGTTAGTAGCTAAGTAGAACCACCTTGAGATGGAAGCATGCGTCGATGGCGCACTGCCGCTCCGCCTCCTTCCTCGTCCTAGACGATCCCCTTGCCGTGAAGCTCGTGTGATCCTGAGGGGTAGAGGAAGGGGGTTTGGGAAAACGGGGTTTGATAACACATTAATCAAATCGTGTACTGAATTGACGGGGAACTGGAACCGATCATGTGGAAAAGGTTCAAATGAAGTCATTTAGAAAAACGGCCTCTTGCTGAGGCCATCATTGACTGCTTCAGATTGTTACGCAATAGCAACGAACGCCTTTCATAATTCATACTTGATCACAAGCAGGATCATAGGCTACTTACATCGACGCGCACGCGAATCTGCACGGAGACGTCGCCGCCACGTGTCGTTACCGGAACGAGCTCGAATGGCAGGTTCTTATCCGTGTACCGGCCGTGAAACACGGGACTGGCCGCCAGGAGAATCTTAGGGTTTCCCTGAATCATCGCGTCCAGCTTTCCCGCGCGTTTCCGCTTGGATCCTACATCAGCGCCAGCCGACGGTCGGCCGTAGCGATCTGACGTGGAGAGCTGCGCGAAGGATCGCATCGTGCCCTGAATTTGAGAAGCGGGTGGAGGATGAAGACCTATTATCGAGGACGGCGTGAACGGGTAACCATATGGCTGCTGCCCTTGCTGTTGCTGCTGCTGCTGCTGCTGCTGTTGTAGCTGCTGAAGCTGAGTGTAGGGTATCGAAGCAGGTCCACTCCAGGGATCCGTTTCCATGCTATACCGCCGGTTTCGCCTCGCAACCTCGATATCCGTATAAGGGACACTGGTGGAAGCTCGCGGTAATGTTATTCAGGTCCACCTTAGGGGTCCATTTCCATGCTATACCGCCGGTTTCGCCTCGCTTGAAGACAAGCAATTTTGATATCTAAAACAAGAGACACATGTGGAAGCACGCAGGGAGCGAATGCGAGCGGGGTGGTCATGGCACCTGAGGGAGCACTGGATAGTAAGGACCTACCATCGGAATCTGAGAATCAGCAAGCCTCTAGAAGAAAAGCATCAGTTGCGGGATTTCCAAGGTTGGAACAAACCCGTTGGCAGGCAGGTTGGCAATGACGAAGCGTGTCCGCTCTTCGGACGTGTTTTCCTATTGTGCTCATGTCGTACTGCTTCGGTTTTGCTTTTGTTCTTATATTTGACAGTTCAAGCTGGCCCCGTAATCTATTCAAGTGACTGTATTGTATTGTGATGTACATGCTCCCTCCACAAACTGAATACGCCCGCTCGGTCCCTTCACAATCTCCTCTCCTTTCTAGTTCCCAATCGCGGAGACCCAGATCATCTCCTAGAACTTAGGATCTGGCCTCGAGCTTCTGGCAATGGCTTCTCTAGCAGACTGGTGGTTGAACACCAGCTGTCCTGTCGCCGGCCTTCCTTCACTGCGTGCCGTTGCGATCCTCTCAGCGTACGTCGCCTTTCTCATAGTAGCAGGCGCGATTCTTCCCGGAAAAGTGTTTCCTGGAACAGTTCTTTCCGACGGGACTCGCCTCCATTACAAATGCAACGGCTTCCGCGTTCTCCTCCTCCTCCTCGCTCTCCTCGGCTACGGGGTCCAATCCGGGCATCTCTCCGCGACTATCGTCGCCGATCTAGCTGGCGAACTTTTCGCGACGACTTTCGCCATCACGGTACTCCTATCCCTCGCTCTCTACCTCGCGGGAGTCTTCTCAGCCAATGCCAAATCCTCCTCCCTAAAACCTAAATTCCACGGCAACTTCATCAGCGATTTCATCTACGGCGTACAGCTAAACCCGTCTGTGTTCGGACTCGATCTCAAGTTCTTCTGCCTGCGACCCGCCATGATGGGATGGCTTCTGATCAACCTCTCTATTGCAGCGAAGCAGCATGAGCTTCTGCTGAAACTCCCCGACAACTCCCACGCGATCTCCCTCGCCTCGTTGAACCTCGCCGCCATTCTTCCCGCCGGCGTCGCAAGCAGCAGCATCGCCACCCTCCCTATAATCACACTTCCCATGTTCCTGTATCAGGTGTTCACTGCTATTTATGTCCTGGACTATTTCTGGTTCGAGGAATACATGACATCTACGTGGGACATTATCGCTGAGAATTTTGGCTTCATGCTGGTTTTCGGGGATTTGATCTGGATCCCTTTCACCTTCTCGGTCCAGGCATGGTGGCTGCTGGCTCACGGCACAGCTCGCGACAGTATTGCAGCCACCGTTTCTCCGCCCTTCACTATTGTCACAGTCGCCGTATTTGTTGTAGGCTACGCCGTGTTCCGTGGCGCCAACCGCCAGAAGCACATTTTCAAGCACGACCCAACGGCTAAAATCTGGGGTAATACACCCCGTGTTGTTGGCGGCAGACTGCTGGTTTCAGGTTACTGGGGCATAGCTCGGCATTGCAACTACTTGGGAGATTTGATGCTGGCTCTCTCTTACAGCCTGCCCTGTGCTTTCTACTCCCTCTGCCCCTACTTCTACCCCATCTATCTGCTCATACTTCTCCTCTGGAGAGAGCGCCGGGATGAGGCTCGGTGCCGAGCCAAGTACACGGAGGTCTGGAAGGAGTATTGTAGGATCGTGCCTTGGCGCATTGTGCCCTTTATCTACTAGGCGGGATGTGGAATGTGCGACAGTATGAAGATCTTGGGCAGTGTGCACCAGAGCATTGAGCATGTTCACAGTTCTCTCTTGGATAGGGTTTTGCAACATAATCTACTCTGTTGCCCACATAGTAAAACAGTATGTAGCAAGCTCCTTTGTCAGAGCTTCATTTCAAACTTATTTTGTACAGTATGTGCTTAAAAGCAGCTCTAGAAGAACAGCCTCATATCTGCTTGATCCCCCATTACTCAACTCCACATCATCCCTGGGCTGCCAGTACACGCTCCCTCCTGCTTTCCTCAGCTCATTCCAGTAGGAACCATCATCCCCGGACACTGAAATGTCCGCATCAGTGAGTGATATCCACACGCCATGGAAGGGAATCGCATGCTTTCCCGTGCTCTGGCCCGGTTCCAGAGTAAGATGGTGGATGGCAATATCAGGCCACTCGCCGCTCTTGTCTCTCTCCCAGCCACTCCCCTTCAGCTCTGTACCCTTGAGAACACTTAACCCTTTCAATTTTTCTCTATCACGCTCGCTAGCACCGGTTGGGGCCGTAACTGCTGCTGGGGCTTCTGGGCCTGGTTGAGAGGGAAACACCTCGACGGCGACTATGTACATTGGCTCTGGATTACTTTGAAGGGAAATTACCCTGTGGATTTCTGGATGAGTGGTGTAGTTCGCGCAGAATCCCACGCGACTGGGTAGGGCGGTGTCAAGCCATTCCTGGCCGTATATCTGCTTGCGGTAGGCCCCGCCGCTGACGGCGATGAAGTAGGTGTTGCACGCGTGGCGGTGGAAGAGAGTTTCGGCTCCCGCTGGAATCGTGGCCGAGAAAACGCGGACGCGATCGTTGGAGAACACAATCTTATGAAGCGGCTCGTCCTCTATCTGCACTATAGGATCTTCAGATGCCATGACTCCTCGTGACGGAACCTACATACGCCTATCTAGTAACGCGCTTCCAGAATAAAGACTGGTGTGGAAAATAGACAAAGGGATGGGGTGGGTTTGTGGATGGCTTTCTTCGCTAGTAGCATATCCTTCAGTAGCAACTGTTTCTTCCCGTAACCTAAAGGCAAAACAGAAAGTGTTTGCCATTGGTGGTACGTCGTGGTGGCTTCTGGTTGGTCTCGAACATTCCAGTACAGAACGTGTGGAGCAGCAGACTCGTATACACTAACGAATTCGCATTTTGATTTGCGTGTCGAACCCAACCTCGAGGTGAATGGCTGAACCTAGCTTTTTCGGCAAAATCCAGGAAGTCGAAATTCCAGGCCACGAAAATCCAGGCCAGGCTTGCCCAAGACTCTACTAAAGAGGCTAGGCTCTCCAGGCTTATCCACAGCCACAGATAACGGTGTTCACCGTTTGAGCGCGAGGTTCGTTAGTCGCTTTGCACCTCTTCAGCTCTGCCTGCGAAGTGTACGTTCCATTATCTGCACGGGGCCTGAAGTGAAGTGACGACGCAATTGGAGTTCGCGAATTCGTGAAGGTCGTTGCTCGGTTTTACAGTTAGCCGGTGCGAAGACCGCAAGCTGCAAGCGGGAGCATCGCAAGCGAGATTATTGCAAGCAGGTTTAGCGAAAGCAGGATTTGTGCGAGTGGGACCATCGCAATGGCCTCCACGTTGCGGACTCTTTCGTCCCAGCTTCTCACGAATTCGCTCCAGATTGTTGCGACGTCGCAAGACGCAGGATGCGGTCGCGATTGTTCGCGAGCTCTTCGTTTGAGGTTGTCGCTTCACTCTCGTCTGATTCTTCTCGTCATACGTCGCATGCTCTCGTCGCATCTCCTTGCACAAAGCCGTCGCGCTGGACATCCTCGTCAAACCCCGTTCGCAAATCGCTGTCGCATGCGTCGCACTGAAACATTCTTGTCGCATTCAGCTCGCTCAGCTGCACGGGAGTTCCGGCGAATTCTCCTCTCGCGCTCCAGCTCATGCGTCATTCGCCTCTCGCATTTCTCTCGCCCGTCTCAACCCTCCCATTCTTCCACCCTTCTCACCCCTCTCAACCCTCACCCCACTCACCACCTCTCACTCCTCCACCCCCCTTACTTTGCTGTGCATCCCTCAGGTATCCTCGCACAAACCAGATCGTCGCAAGGCGATCGCTGCTTGCTGCTGCCAGAAGGAAAGCACCCTCTCGCACGTCCCACTCGCGTGCCTCCATTTTCGGAAATCAAACCCCCCGAAGTGGAAACTACCATGTCAAGAAGGGGGTGAGGGTGGCAGCGGTGGCAACAGACGAGCAGGGGGAGGGGGAGGCGGAAGGGGAGGGTGCGGAGTGCGTTGCAAGGGCTGATCGCCCTCCGTTCGACCTCAATCTGGCCGTGCTGCTGGCGGGATTCGCGTTTGAGTCTTATAACGAACCGCAGGTGCGTGCAGCAAGCAGTGACCAATGACCAGCGAGAAGTGATCAAATCATTGCTGTCGCGCTTTAGAATCTAGAAGAGAACCCATTTCAATGTGTTTATGACCCATCGGATGGGACACAAGAGGCGCGCGAATCATGCTGACATGCACTCCAATCTGGCATGCACTCCAATCTGACATGAATTGCATTGCGCATGATCCGCCTTCCCTTTTCGCAACAACTTGCCCATGCTGCTCGCGCCAGTCTTGCAGAATCCCAAAAACACCCTGCGAGTTCTGAAAAACCACCTTGCAATACCCCAAAAATTCGCAGGAGAGCAAGGAGACCTTGTGGGAGGAGGACGTGGGTGGCTGTCGCACCATCTTCACATCCTACGGTTTTGCTTACGAGCTCTACTCCGGCCAGCTCATCGTGGCCGTCCAATCCGCCTCCAATGTGCCAGCCGTTGATCTCTGGGTGGGTGGACGCATGGGGCCTTTGCTGATGTTTCCACGTACAAGTTACCTGTGCACTCTTCAGCGTTGCCCTTTCAAACGCAGCAGCAAACCCCTACTTGTTGGCAGCCTACCGTTTCTTTCAACATCCCAATCCCCTGTGCAATCTTCGTCGCTGCTTGTTCCTCTGTCTGCCTATTACGCCCCTGCCAGGGCACCAGCGATCCCTACGTGCTGGCAGCAGTGGGGGAGGCGTCTGCGCGCACGCGCACCATCTGGACGTGAGTCTACTTTCCAGGTTGCCTTGCTATCGCCTTTGAAAGCAGACGTGAGTCAAATCTTTCAAATGCCTTGCTATCGTACATGCGCGCGACCTGGATGTCAGTGTTCAGTCATAACTGCTTCGCTATCTTAGATCACTGCACTGTCTAGTAACTCTATCTCTATCAAAGCTGGCTTCACTAACGATTATTCTCACTGTCGATTAGTTTTTCTATCCAATAATTCAACTATCTACACTCGCACATGCATGTCCCCAGGAGCACGGCGCCCGAGTGGAACGAGGAGATTCGCCTGCTGGTGAAAGCAGATGACACCTCCCCCAAGTACCTAAAGGTGCTGATGACACCTCCCCCAAGTACCTTAAAGTGGAAATGATAGAACCTTTACAGAATTCGTTACATGCATGTAGCCTGGCATCGCCTTCACTGTCTCCTCCATCTTCACCTTCCTCGTATCCTTCCTCTTCTCGCTCCTCTCATCTCCACTTTCGTCTCTTTTCCTTTCCCTTTCCCACTGCCCTGATCTTTCTCTTTCCTAAGGATTCATCTCCTGCCTCTGCTTGCCTCTTCCGAGGTTTCTTTCTTTTTCCAATTGGATCCCACCTGTTCATCCATGGCTGCTCCCTCCAATCGTTTGCTCTCCTTTTGTCCAGTCACGACTCTCTTATATATTTCCCCTCATTAAACACTCTATGTTCCATCTCTACATCTGGTTCCTCCTCCGTTCTCTCAACCCCCCCCCCCTTCCCCGTCCACCAATCACAGCTGTCCATGTGGGATGATGGAATCGTCATCTCCCCCCGTCGCCTTGGAAATGCTTCAATCCGATTGGATGACCTCCTGGACGGTAGCATCCTTTTCTCTGCCATTGCTCTCTGTGTTTTCTTTCAGCGCATATGAATTCACTTACCGCTATGAGAATCCGCCAATCCCACTAGACTGGTTGAGCAAGCTTATGCGCTGAGTTTCTAAGTTTCCTTTAATTCGCTTGTCCTGTTTTCTAAAGGGCCGGTAAAATTCAAAAGGCTTCACATAAACTGTCTGTGCGTCATCCCACGATCTATCCTGCGTTTGTGTGTGCATGCACGCTCAGGCGAGACACACGAGCACGAGGTGGCTCTGGAGGGCCCGGGAGGAGGGGCCACGCTGAAGCTAGCAGTGCGCTACCGCAGCTTTGCAGAGCTGGCAGAGGAGGAGAGGCGGAGGTGAGAACAGCTGGGAAGTATGTTTGGGGTAGAGGGGTCCGAGGCCTTTTGGAGCAAGCTGCAGGAGGCGCCACGCTGAAGCTAGCAGTACGCTACCGCAGCTTTGCAGAGCTGGTGGAGGAGAGGCGGAGGTGAGTGGTTTCAAATCGTTTCACCACTGCTGCTTTCTTTCCTTCCAACCAGGCATCGGTGAAAGGATCTCACCCCTCTTTTTTTTCCCTCTCTCATCAGTGACTTCCTAATGCTAGTTCAGTCAGATCAGACCCCATATTTCACTTTTCCTCTCTCTCTCTCTCCCTCTCTCCTCCCTCTCTCTTCCCCGCCCTCCCAGGTGGCGCCTGCCCTCTCTGGATGACATTTTCTCAGGGCAGCTCCCTCTGGTCTCCGGCTTTCAAGACGTCATCACTTCAGCCTTGCAACAACCCTCTACCACACCTGCCGCTGACTCCTCCCTCGCTCCCACCGATGGCTCGGCCCCCGCTACCAGCCAACCGTCGCCAGCCATTTCCACGTACGAGTTTGTCCGGTCTGCCATCCAGCAGTTCGGAGCCCCGTCAGCCTTCCCAACGAGTCTGGATAAGATCCGAGACTCGGTCGTCCCAACCCAATCCTCGCCACAAGAAGCAGCAGCAGCAGTGGCAGGCTCAGCAGAAAGCACAGCAGTAAATGCTGAGAGTGGTAGCTGTGAGAACAGCAGCAGAGAGCAGCAGGTGAGGCAGGCGGTGGGGTTGGCGAGGGAGGTGCTACTCAGGGCAGGCTGGATCCCGCCAGGTGGCACCCTAGACCAGCTCAGTCAGGCGGTTATCAGTGGTGCTGACAGTGGCTCTGGTGGCTCTGGCAATAGTTCAAGCAGCAGCAACAGTGACGCTGACCCGGCTGCTGCATCTAGTGGTTTTGATCTGGGTTCTGCTGCAGCGGCAGCTGCAGGGGGGTTGCTGGAGGGAGCTGCAGGTGCAGTGGCAGGGAGGATAGAGCAGCGGCGAGCAGAGCTAAGGAGAAGCCTGACAGACATGGGAATCACCCTCCCCTGGTACGACCAGAAGAACGGGCAAGGAGCGGATGGGCAAGGGACGGACGGACAGACTAGCAGTTCTGCTGCAGCGGCAGCAGCAGGGGATTTTCTGGAGGGGGCTACAGGCGCGTTGATGGGGAGGATAGAGCAGCGGCGAGCCGAGCTAAGGAAAAGCCTTGTGGACCTTGGGATTACCCTGCCCTGGTATGACCAGAGCAATGGGCAAGGGGCGGAGGGGCAAGGGGCAGACAGACAGGCAAGCCCCTCTACAGATGTCACTGCTTCCCAAGAGCCGTCCTCCACCTTGGACGATCTTCGAAAGGCCGCTTTCAGGCAGACTGAGGGGGTGCTGGGATCGCTCGCCCTGCTCGGCAGCACAGCTGGCGGCCTCCCATTGGCCGAGGGGGAGAAGAAGAGCTTACGCGAGGGGGAGGGGGCAGGTGAGGTAGCAAGTGAGGGAGTGAGTGAGGGAGCAAGTGAGGGGAGTGTGGTGGGGGAGGAGGAGGCGGAGGAGGCACGGCGCATGTTTGGGAGTGCAGAGACGGCGGTGGAGGCATGGACCATGCTGGCGAGCTCGCTCGGGCAGCAGACGTTTGTCAAGTCGGAGTTTGATAAAGTGTGCTTCCTGGACCACAGGGTGTCGGACACGCAGGTGGCCATCTGGAGGGATGTGCGGAGGAAGAGGATTGTGGTGGCGTTCCGAGGCACGGAGCAGGTGAGATGCAGCAAGAGCAGGTGAGGGGACTGCAGACGTTTTGTCAAGTCGGAGTTTGATAAAGTGTGCGTCCTGGACCACAGGGTGTCGGACACGCAGGTGGCCATCTGGAGGGACGTGCGGAGGAAGAGGATTGTGGTGGCGTTCCGAGGCACGGAGCAGGTGAGATGCAACAAGAGCAGGTGAGGGGACTGCAGACGTTTGTCAAGTCGGAGTTTGATAAAGGGTGCGTCCTGGACCACAGGGTGTCTGACACTCAGGTGGCGGTCTGGCGGGACGTGCGGAGGAAGCGAGTCGTGGCGGCATTCCGAGGAACGGAGCAGGTGAGATGCAACGAGCTTCCAAAGCATGGAGCCATCACATAGTAGATAACTATGTTTACACCATCTCCTCCCATCCCACCCCCCTCCCTCTATCCCTTTTGCCTCTCATCTTTCACCTCTCATCTTTCGCCTCTCATCTTTCACCCCTCGTTTGCTGGCAGACGAAGCACAAGGACCTACTCATGTACAACTTTCTATTAAATTTCTGTATTCAAATAAAAACAAAACAAAAACAAAACAAAAAAAAAACAAACAAACAAAAAACACACGAAAAAAAAAAAAAAAACACACACACACAAAAAAACACAAAAACAAACAAAAAAAACAAACAAACAAACTTCAAACTCCTCTCCCCTCTTCTCCGCTCTCCCTCCTCGCTCCTGCTTCTCCCTCGCTCGCTAACAGACGAAGCTAAAGGACCTACTCACAGACATCTCCCTCTCTCCGTCCAGGTGAGCAGTGGTGCAGAGAGGTTTGCTGAGGTACCCCTGCGGCGGTGTGCTTCAGGTGGGGTTGGGGTGAAATTGGAGAGAGGCTGGGTTGAGGCTGGGGTGAGGATTTGAGCAATTGGAGACTTTGCTCAAATCGGAGCAAGGAAAGGCTCTTTGTTACTTCCTTCCTCCCTCACCTTCCTTGAACCTTTCCTCTTCCCTTTCCTCCCTTACCCCTCCTCCTCCCATTCCAGCCTCAACTTTGAAAGAACCTTCGTTTTTTTTAGCCCGAAAATCTTCTTTCTTATTTCCTCCCTTCCCCTTGCTTTCTGCTTTCTCCTTACTTTCTCCTTTCTCTTCCTCCTTTCCCGTTGCTTTCCCCCACCTCCCCTTCCAGCCTCGACGTCGAGCGAACCTCGTCGGGCGATTTCGACCAGGATGTCATGGTGAGAGGGGTGTGACGTCATGGTGAGAGGGGTGTGACGTCATGGTGAGAGGGGTGTGACGTCATGGTGAGAGGTGTGTGACGTCATGGTGAGAGGGGTGTGACGTCATGGTGAGAGGGGTGTGACGTCATGGTGAGAGGGGTGTGGCGTCATGGTGAGAGGGGTGTGACGTCATTTTGAGAGGGGTGTGACGTCATGGTGAGGGGTGTGACGTCATGGTGTCAAGTTTAGTGTGTTCACATTAGAGAGTTAGTCTCTAATGCCAATGCTGTTACTACTCAGACGTTCCTGGAAACCAATCCCCTCAGAATTATGCTTTTTCGTAAAGTTCGCCTGCCCCTTGTCTCTGTTGAGTTCAAGCAAGCATCTCCTCTCCTCCCCCACCCCCCAAATGTTTCCTCCTTCACCCCCCACCCCCCTCTCCAGGTGCATGGGGGTTTCCTGGCTGCATATGACTCAGTGCGCGCTCGCCTCCGCTCCCTCATCGCCATCATCACTGACCCCAACCGCCCTACTCCGCTCACTGCCCATTCCGCTGATGCTGATGCTGATGCGGATTCCTCGATCCATTCAGCTGACAGCCTATCAGAGGGTGACACGTGGCGGGTGTACCTGACAGGGCACAGCCTGGGAGGAGCCCTGTCGACCCTCTTTGCCTACGAGCTCTCCCAGTCCAACCTGGTCAGGTGGGCTCTGTAGTTTTCACCTGGTCGGGTGGGCTCCGTAGTTTTCACCTGGTCGGGTGGGCTGTGCTGTGACAAAAGAAGCATGTTAACGTTTGATGGCAAGCGGGGCAAATGGGGCAAGTAGGGCGGATTTGCTGAGTATGTGACCATGATAATTCTACTGGTGCCACTGTGATCTGTTGTTCCAGCCCTCCTTGTTTTGAGACGTCTCAAAACACGGCGAATGGGGCAAGTAGGGGGCGAATCTGCCGAGTATGACCATGATCATTCTACTGGTGCCAATATGATCTGTTGTTCCAGCCCTCCTCCTTCCCATCTTCTCGCATGTGCAACTGCCTCTGTTTTCTCATTCCCTACCCCTCCTCCCACCTTACCTTTCCTCCCTCCCCACCCTCCCTCGCGACCCCACGCTCCTTTTTTCAACCCAACCACGCCCCATGCCACAGGGAGCGCAACATCCATCTCGTTTTGAGGCGCCTCAAAACTAGATTTGTTTCAACCCAACCACGCCCCATGCCACAGGGAGCGCAACATCCATCTCGTTTTGAGGCGCCTCAAAACTAGATTTGTTTCAACCCAACCACGCCCCATGCCACAGGGAGCGCAACATCCATCTCGTTTTGAGGCGCCTCAAAACTAGATTTGTTTCAACCCAACCACGCCCCATGCCACAGGGAGCGCAACATCCATCTCGTTTTGAGGCGCCTCAAAACTAGATTTGTTTCAACCCAACCACGCCCCATGCCACAGGGAGCGCAACATCCATCTCGTTTTGAGGCGCCTCAAAACTATTTTTTTTTCAACCCAACCACGCCCCATGCCACAGGGAGCGCAACATCCATCTCACCATGTACCACTATCGTCCTTTTTTCTCCCTCTGCCCTCCCTCCTCTTCTGCCCTCCCTCCTCTTCTGCCCTCTCGCCCTCTCTGTCGTCCCTCCCTCTCTACCCTCACTCTCCATCTCTCAGGGAGCGCAACATCCATCACACCATGTACAACTATCGTCCTTTTTTCCTCATCTCTGCCTTCCCTCCCGCTCTGCCCTGCCCCTCCCTCCATCCCGCAGGGATCGCAACATCCATCTTACCATGTACAATTACGGCTCCCCTCGTGTGGGAAATGCAGCCTTTGTTGCCAGATTCAACGTGGTCAGTGTCCCTAATGCACCCTAGCCCTTGTCATAACTCGACAATGGCACTATGTTTACGCCATGAAACCCCTGGGCAACGCAGCGTCCGTTGCCTGATTCAACATGGTTAGTCACCGTAACACATGGTTAGTCACCGTAACACATGGTTAGTCACCGTAACTCATGGTTAGTCACCGCAACACATGGTTAGTCACCGTAACACATGGTTAGTCACCGTAACACATGGTTAGTCACCGCAACACATGGTTAGTCACCGTAACACATGGTTAATCACCGTAACACATGGTTAGTCACCGTAACACATGGTTAGTCACCGCAACACATGGTTAGTCACCGCAACACATGGTTAGTCACCGTAACACATGGTTAGTCACCGCAACACATGGTTAGTCACCGTAACACATGGTTAGTCACCGTAACACATGGTTAGTCACCGTAACTCATGGTTAGTCACCGCAACACATGGTTAGTCACCGTAACACATGGTTAGTCACCGTAACACATGGTTAGTCACCGTAACACATGGTTAGTCACCGTAACACATGGTTAGTCACCGTAACACATGGTTAGTCGCCGTAACACATGGTTAGTCACCGTAACACATGGTTAGTCACCGTAACACATGGTTAGTCACCGTAACACATGGTTAGTCGCCGTAACACATGGTTAGTCGCCGTAACACATGGTTAGCCACCGTAACACATGGTTAGTCACCGTAACACATGGTTAGTCACCGTAACTCATGGTTAGTCACCGCAACACATGGTTAGTCACCGTAACACATGGTTAGTCACCGTAACACATGGTTAGTCACCGTAACACATGGTTAGTCACCGTAACACATGGTTAGTCACCGTAACACATGGTTAGTCACCGTAACACATGGTTAGTCACCGTAACACATGGTTAGTCACCGTAACGCACTGGCCTTGTCATGGCACTTATGCATAAGTCATGTGTTGAAGCGGGGACAGAAAAATCTTGAATTGGTGAGGCACTTATCGTTCCTCCATTGACCCTCCTTCACCATAGCACCTCATCCCTTCTCCCCTTCTCTCCACATCACACCCACCCGCCCACCCACCCACCCCCACCCCCACCCACCCATCCACCCACCCCTGCTCGCTCCCACCAGTATATGAAAGACAGCTGGCGCATTGTGAATCGCGCTGACATCGTCCCCACAGTGCCCAAGCTAATGGGGTACCGCCATGTGTGCTGCCCCATCTACCTCAGCCCAGGAGGACCCTCAGGTGACCTTCAGGTGAGTTATGTTCTTCAGGTGGGTGACCTTCAGGTGGTTTTGACATTCAGGTGTCTTCCAGACGAAAATGACTTCAGGTGGTTCTGAAAGGACTAAAACTCCATCTTGCTTATCTGCGGATGTGTCCATGTGTACATTCATGTATGAGCGCATGTGTGCTTGTGCGTATGCATCCATGGATGCATACATGTCCACATGTTTCTATGTGTGTATGCATGCATGTGTCCATATGACAGGCGGATGCATCACAAGAGCAGCTAGGAGTGGATGATGGGTATGCAGCAGAGGTGGTGGGGGAGGCCAATGCCAACGACATCCTAGAAGACTATGTGAGACATGCACTCATGCACACATGCACTCATGCACACATGCACACATGCACACATGCACATGGACACTCTATGTGAGACAAGCGAGTTTTGAGTGGACTTAATACTCGTCACTTGCTCATGCTCTCTTCCACTCCCCTTCCCCGCAGTTTTGAGGCGCCTCAAAACTAGACTTCTCTTCCACTCCCCTTCCTCACGGTCCCCCCTTCAGATGAAGGGCGAGAGGAGGCTGATCGACCGGCTGCTGCAGACGGAGGTGGCGATGCTCTCGGCGCTAAGGGATGGGTCCGCCATCATGATGCACATGGAGGACTTTTATTATATTGCCCTGCTCAAGGTGGGGTGGGGGATGCATGGTAGCATATGGTACATGGCTCGCATTGCATATGGGTCCGCCATCATGATGCACATGGAGGACTTTTATTATACCAAGCTGCTCAAGGTGAGATGTGTAGCATACGCATGTTGCGTGCATGGAAAGAGTCTGTGGTAAGTCCTCAAGTTTACTCAAGTCGGTGAGGGATGGGACTGCCATCATGATGCACATGGAGGACTTTTATTATATCGCGCTGCTCAAGGTGGGGCATATGTGGCCCGTATGTCTGCACATGATACGTGATTCATGGCTCGTGGTGCATATGGGTCTGCCATCATGATGCACATGGAGGACTTTTATTATATTGCCCTGCTCAAGGTGGGGCATATGTGGCCCGTATGTCTGCACATGATACGTGATTCATGGCTCGTGGTGCATATGGGTCTGCCATCATGATGCACATGGAGGACTTTTATTTTATCGTGCTGCTCAAGGTGGGGCATATGTGGCCCGTATGTCTGCACATGTTACGTGATTCATGGCTCGTGGTGCAAATGGGTCCGCCATCATGATGCACATGGAGGACTTTACTACATTATTAAGTTGACGATTTGTTTAAACTGGCTCTCTAAGACAACGGTTTAACGCTCTAAGCTCACCGGGAAATCCATCCATCCATCCCATGGGGTTTGTCTCGTCGTTTTAATAACCATACAAGTTGATGGAAGTAAGACCTCCGCAGCCCACCTGTCTGCGTTCGACAACTCCTGATCATGATGCACATGGAGGACTTTACTACATTGCTCTGCTAAATGTGTGTTTCACGTGCATGGGAACGAGTGCTTATGGTGCATGGTAGAGTGGGCACATGGGTCTGCCATGATGATGCATATGGAAGACTTTTACTACATTGCTTTGCTCAAGGTGGGGTGTGGGATTAGTATTTTATGCGCGTGGGAAGAGGATGTGGTGACTTCTCAGGCTGACTCAGAAGTCGCTGAGGGATGGGTGCGCCATGATGATGCACACAGAAGACTTTTACTTCATTGCTCTGCTCAAGGCATGTGTTTGTACATGATGCGTGATGCATGGTGCATTAATGCATGGTGCAATAAAGCATGGTGCATTAATGCATGTTACATGACTTGAATTACATGGGTCCGCCATCATGATGCACATGGAAGACTTTCGCTACATTGCCCTGCTGAAGATGGGATGTGGGATGCATGGTAGCACATGGTATATTAGTGCATGGTACATGACTCACTTCACATGGGTCTGCGATCATGATGCGCATGGGAAACTTCTATTAGATTGCGCTGCTCATGGGTAAATTGCACATTGCACATTGCACATGGCACATAACGCATGGCGCATGGAACATGGCACGTGGTACATGGCACATAGCACATGGTACATGGCACCACCACAATCTGCATGGCATGGCAGGCCTCCTTGTTCCCATCTCGTCTCTCCCCTCTTACACTCTCACCTTTTCAACCCTCATCTACTCCACTCCCATCTCCCTACCCATTCTCACCACACTCTCACTCTCCGTCCCCCTCTCCCCTCCGCCCCCCAACACTCCTTTCTCCCAACACGCACAACAGAAAGTGCGAGAGAGCCTGGGTGTTTCTCAGTGAACAGCTCCCTTATACTTCTGCCCTCTGCCGCTTTGCTGCTATGCTGACATTCCCGAGTAGTTGGTGAATTTTCTCTATCTCTGTTGAGAAGTGAACGCTTACGCCTGAAGGGGAATGTGTCCAGTGATCCTGTTGCTAATGCCACATTTGACAGCATTCTTGACGATGTGACGCCTTCAACTTGAGGGTTCTTGCAGCACGCTGCACGTTCTGTTTCATTGCGCCTCAATCACGCCTTCACGTTTGAGAATTCATATCACCCTAACAGAAAGCTCGATTATAGTATGGTTTACTTCCTTGACAAATAATTCGGAATCCGAATTCTAGTTTTTACAAACGGGTACAGAGCACACGAACCCGCTGCGGAAATGGTACGAGGCGAGATGAACGAACCGAAAAGATTTTCGCAAAATCGCTTTCCCGCACCCTTCAGGGCACTCAACCCGCCCCCAGCTTGCCTGTGCTATCTCCTGTTTTGTCCCGTGCCCATCACGGGACGGCATTTATGCTGCGCATAAACTAATGCTGTAGTCTTCCTTTCTCATTCGGTCAAACTATCGGACCATTTCTCAAGCAGACACAGCCAGGCTCCCTAGACTCTCGTCCGAAAAATAGTTGTCGGTCATCGTGCTTCTTGGCAGCAGTAATCGTTCAATTCAAAGTCGTCGCGTTCCGCACTCATCATGTGTGTTTCCATGACGGACTTCTATCCTTCACTGCGTGTGTGTGATATCACCCGTCCCACACACGCGACGCGCAGGTGTCACTGTACATTAGCAGTTCCGGGTTAGACATGGAATCCTGACTAACCCCTCCGCTCCGATTTTCACCAGCAAGAATTCCCCTCCGTCTGAGACGCCATCCTATTTAGCCTCTCGCGCGATCCTCAGAAACGGATGTGAGCGATCGTCACGCGCGGCGAGTCACTTTCTGAGACGTCTCAATAATCTAAGCAAGCAATCGTCACGCGCGGCGAGTCACTACCCTCGGCCGGAACCTTGTTGCCAGTCCGCTACACTGAAATTTGTTGGCACTCAACACGCCCAGCCATGATGGCGATCCTTACACTCCCGCCGCGTCCTCCGCTCCTCCTGCTCCCGCTCGCGCTGCTGCTGCTCTCGTCGGCGGGCCTCCCCCTCCGCGCGCGCGCGCAGCAGTGCTCCGCCACCACGCTTTGCGCCAACAACCTCTGCTGCAGTGTTGCGGGCTATTGCGGCTCCACCCCCGATTACTGCGGCGCTGGCTGTCAGTCCGGGCCGTGCGGCGGAAACACTTCCGCGGCCGCTCCCCCTTCCGGTGCCCCTCCCCCGTCATCTGGTTCCGCGCAGTGCGGAGCAGCAAACGGCAACGTCGTCTGTCCGAACAACCTCTGCTGCAGCGCTGCGGGCTATTGCGGCTCCACCCCTGATTACTGCGGCGCTGGCTGCCAATCCGGGCCGTGCGGGGGAAACTCTTCCGCGGCCGCTCCCCCTTCCGGTGCCCCTCCCCCGTTATCCGTCAACGGGCAATGCGGAGCAGCAAACGGCAACAGCGTTTGTGCCAACAACCTCTGCTGCAGCGCTGCGGGTTATTGTGGCTCCACCGTAGATTACTGCGGCGCTGGCTGTCAATCCGGGCCGTGCGGGAGAAACACTTCCGCCCCCGCCCCCCAATGCGGAGCAGCAAGCGGCAACCGCGTCTGCCCCAACGGTTTCTGCTGCAGCAAGTTTGGCTGGTGTGGCTCCACCCCGGATCACTGCGGATCTGGCTGCCAATCCCAATGTGCCGCGACTCCCTCCAAAAAGGCTTTCCGTTCAACGTATGGGATGAATAGTACCGCGAGTGTTTTGATCAGTATAGTTTTACCAGCAGCGGTTATCTTTGCCTTCTAAACAGCAAAAGCTTCATATGCAGTTTGATCTGCTCGATCTGTACACCAGACCAGAGTATGAAGCTAGGGTGCATGCTCATGTCAAAGAGTGCAAAAGTATGTGCTGGACGCGCCACGCCCTTGTTGCTTGCACAAAATAATCAATCATCTTGCATTCGCCTGAAGCTGTTCACGGCTCGTGACAACGTGACCACCTGAAAGAGTGGTCTATGGATGCTTGGGGCTCATGCTTGCTTGCCTAGACTTTCAGCCTAAACGTTGTTACCAGTAGTCAGTTCTTATTCCGAGTTCGATTTTTACAAACGGGAACAAAACAAGCCCCTACGACATTAATTGGAACTGGTAGAGACGAGGTGAATAAACCGATTTGTTTTCCTCAGAATCGTTTTTAACCGATATTACCAAATATTTCTGTCCCCTCACCTCGTCGTCAGTCCCCATTAGTCTTCGCAATCGGGCCATTCGTATAGTAGACACAAACGCCCATCCGTGCGTGCTTACTTGCACGAGTTATTGTTTACTCATAACCGTGGCGTTCCGCGCGCATCAAGTGTGTTTCCACGATGGAATCCTATCCTCTGCGGCATGTGCGCGATATCACCCTTCCCACGCACGCGAAGCGCAGGCGTCTGTCTGCATTAGTTTCCATTCCGAGTCGCCAACATGCCATAACCGCGGTAGGCACCCCTTCAATCCGCCATAGTCCCCGCCGGTCCCCCTCGCGAGTAGTCCGCTTCACCCATCTTCACGCATTCTTCACTATAAGTTCAACTTATAAGAAGTTCTTAGCAGTCTCTCCATTCTGGCTCACCTTGCCCTCCGATCTTCACCAGAAAGGACTCCTGGCCTCCTGGCAAACCGGAGTCTCATAGGTTTCAAAGTTAAGAAGGTTGGTTAAAACCCGGTTTTTAAAGGCGAATCTAAACCATCGCTGTCACGCGTGGCGAGTCACTTCTCTCCGGCCAGAACCTGCGAGTCCAGTCAACTCGCCCGGCCATGGCGATCCCTCGTCCCCCGTCGCGTCCTCCGCTCCTCCTCCTTCCGCTCGCGCTGCTAATACTCTCATCGGCGCGCCTCCTCCTCCGCGCGCGCGCGCAGCAGTGCTCCGACGCCACACTTTGCGCCAACGACCTCTGCTGCAGCGCTGCGGGCTATTGCGGCTCCACCCCCGATTACTGCGGCGCTGGCTGCCAATCCGGGCCGTGCGGGGGAAACGCTTCCGCCGCTTCTCCCCTTTCCGGTGCCCCTCCCCCGATATCCGCAATCGGCCAGTGCGGAGCACTTTTCGGCAACAGCGTCTGCCCCAACAACCAATGCTGCACCGTTGCAGGCTTTTGCGGCTCCACCCCCCGTCACTGCGGCTTTGGCTGCCAATCCGGGCCGTGCGAGAGATACATCCCTCGCCCATACATGCCTCTTCCCCCCTCCGGTTCCGTTCCCCAGTGCGGAGCAGCGCACGGCAACCGCGTTTGCCCCGACGGGCTGTGCTGCAGCATGCACGGCTGGTGTGGCTCCACTCCGGAACATTGCGGCGCTGGCTGCCAATCGCAATGCTCCGCGACTCCCTCCAAAAAAGCGGTCCGCAATGCTCCAACGCATGAGATGTATGCTGCTAGTATTTCGATCGGTTTAGTTTTAGTAGCGATTTTATGTGCCTTCTAGAGTGCAGAAAGCTGGGGATGTGCGTTTGGTTGCACTGTATGCTTGGTTTGTACACCAGGCAGTATTGAAGTGCTCTGGATTTCTAGAAACAAGATACCGTACACGCTCAGCTCCTCAAAAGTGTCCTCCTGAAGATAACATGTATTGATAACTGTCTGAATGAGAACTACAGCGGAATGTGTTGCATTGACAGAATTGGGGTACATAACCTAACCCTAACTAGTTGTACCTCATATAGCCCAACCCACTACAAGCTATAATATTTGACACACCCCCATAGCCTAAGTGGGGAAGGCCAATCAACAACAAGCAACCTACGGTCACAAGACCAGTCAAAAGCAAGAGGAAGAAAACAAAGCTCAGGGTGGATCACAACGTCACCACCTAATCTGAGCACAAGCAAAGGGCCACAAGGCCAGTCCAAAAGTGTGCAAACAAATATATATAAGGTACAAGCAAGCAACAGACAAAGAGCACCTTACAGCAGTCAACTAGACCCAGTCTCAACGAGACCTAACTGCAGACAAAACCGGCGGTGGTCACAAGGCTGGAGGGCCTTGGTGAAGATGTCTGCAGTGTTGGCCTCGGAGGCCACAAACTCCAGACGAGCCTGCCCGCGTCTCTGCAACTCTCGAAGGAGGAAGTACCTGACGTCGATGTGCTTCACTCTGCTCACCAGTCGAGGCTCACGACACAGGAGAATCATCGCCTTGTTGTCAGCAAACAAGGTCGGTGCAGAGCTCGGCCGCTCACCAAGGTCAGTGAGCAAGAAGGTCAACCAGCGTAGCTCCTGTGCAGCGAGGGCTCCAGCGTAGATCTCGGCCTCTGCGATAGAAGTCGCAACAGAGGAGGACAGAGTAGACCTCCACGAAACAGCTCCAGAGCCCAGGCTGAAACAGTAACCGTATGTAGACCTCTGTGACTCAACGTCGTCGGCGTAGGAGGAGTCGCAGTGACCGGTGAGTACAACTGGCTGTGTCCCTCCAAGTACAAGCCCCATGTCTGATGTCGCGCCGAGGTACTTCGCCACCCTCTTAGCCGCCGCCCAGTGAACAGGACGGTGTCTCCCTGTCGCAACAAAGCGAGAAAGGATGCTAAGAGGGAAGGCGAGGTCCGGGCGAGTGCACGTCATCAGGTACATGAGGCAGCCCACCAACTCTGCGTAGGGACCACTGGACTCGAACGGCTCGTCAGGAAAAGGCCCAGTGAGTCTGTGGTCTACAGCAAGAGGGGTGGGAGGAGGAGAGGAGTGCTGAAGCCCGAACCGCTGAAGGACCTGCTGCACCATGTGTGACTGAGTCAGAGTGATGGTGCGAGCGGCTCTGTCCCTGGAGATCTGCAGGCCAAGGTAGCGGCGCAGTTCCCCAAGGTCAGTGCAGGTGTGTCTCTTCTGCAGTTCGGACTTCACCTCCGCCAGTGCAACTGTGTCGGCTGTGGCAAAAACCAGGTCGTCAACGTAGACAAGAACAAAGAAAGGTGTGCGCCCACGACGAACAAACAGCGACGGTTCGGCGGAAGACGGCTCAAACCCAAGGTCGGACATAGTAGAGCAGAGAGTGTCGTGCCACTCACGGGGTGCCTGGCGGAGACCGTAGACCGGTCGTCTGAGGCTCCACTAGGTCCCAGGCGGGAAAGTGCCAGTGAAGCCCGGAGGACGACGCAGCCAGATCTCATCGTGTAGGCTGCCCTGTAAGAAGGCAGTGGAGAAGTCGAGAGAGTGTAGCTCGTAATCTCTCTGCGCTGCTATGTGCAGTAACACCCGAAGAGTGGTCATCTTCGGGGTGGGCGCAAAAGTCTGAAAGAAGTCAACTCCCGCACGCTGACTGAAACCTCTAGCCACGTAGCGTGCCTTGAAGACTGGAGGAGATCCCGGCGGCCGCTTCACCTTGAAGATCCACATGCCGTCAACAATGTTCGCCCCTGGGGGGGGAACCTCGTCAACGTAAGTGCCTGTGGACCTGTAGGAGGCCATCTCTGCGTCCATGGCAGCTCTCCACTGAGAGGCCCAAGGCCCTGACACTGCCTCAGCGTAAGTGCGAGGAGTAGGTATGTCAGGAGCGTCGGGGTCTCCCTCAGGAGCGAGCAGCATGGCACAGAGATGAGGTGAAGCGGCTGCCAGGAACTCTAGCTCAAACTGTCTATCCTCTAGGATGGCACAGCCAAGGGCAAACTCACCCCCGGCGGACAGTGGACGGACAGGAGGAGCCGCCACAACGCGAGTGGCGTAGTCAAGGCGACGCGTAGCAGTAAAGTCTGAGACAGCGGCAGTGAGGACCGCGACGGAGGAAGGAGAGGCACGAGGGTCTGTAACAAGAGAGGCGAGAACACGAGAGAGAGTGGGGCGGTACGTGCGGTAGTAGTCAGTGACCGGAGTAGACAGGGAGGCAGTGAGGGACGACTCACGAGGACGAGGAAGAACAGACGGAGGAGAACGAGGAGGACTAGGACGAAACAGCACGGTACGAAGGTCACGGACAGGTGATGAGGGACGAGCACGAGGAGGACGAGAGGCCCAAGTGTGGGAGAGAGGAGTGGGAGACGGAGCGGGAGACGGAGGAGACTGAGAACGAGGGAACACAGCCAGAGCTGAGTCCGGAGGAGGAAACGTCGGACCGAACACAGGAGGAGAGGAGGAGGGGAGACCAAGGGCCCGAAGGCCAGTAACGGAGGCCGGAGGCTGCTCCGGCTGCTGCGGCGGCTGCTGCTGCTGCTCCCGCTGCAACTCCAGCCTCTCACGCTCCACCCGCTGCTGAACCTCCAACCTCTCACGCTCCAAACGCTGCTGCTCCTCACACTCAAGACGAAGACGGGTCTGGTGTCGAGTCAGGTAGGGGTGAGGAGGAGGAGTGGTGTCAGGAGACGAAGAAGAAGAACCGGCTCCACCCTCAACAGCACCCGGCTGAGAACCCCCAGAGCGTGTACCCCCTGCGGCAGCACGACTAGTACCGGTAGGAGGTGGACCTGCACCCCCAGTCGGGGTGCCTCCAGTGGCACCAGCACCAGCCTCGGACTCTCCAGCTCCAGAAACACCACCAGCTCCAGCACCACCAGAACGGGCAGCCGCGGCGGGTGCACGCTCAGCGCCAACGCCAACACCCCCAGAACGGGCGGCTCCTGTAGGTGCACCAACAGCTCCAACGCCAGCACCCCCAGAGCGAGCACCGCCAGAGCCCTCACCCCGAGCACCAACACCCTCAGAGTCCGCAGTGGCCGGTAAAGGAAGCGCTGACGGCTGCTGCGGAGGCTGTGAGGACGACTGTGGGGAAGGAGGTGAGAGCTTGTCCGCAGAGGTGTCGCGGACAAGCGCCAAGCAGCCCCAGACACTAAACCTCGACGCAACACCAGGGGACCCTGTCCAAAGACTGGTCGGTGAAGCCCCTGGCCGAGAGACGCGAGGCCAAAGGTTCAGCTGGTGAGCGGCGTACCGAGCCGCGTAGGGCCACAGAAAATGGGGCGCGCGGGCGTGGATCATGGAGGTGCGGGCAATCTCCATGACCAGGCCTAGCCGGCGCTCAGCAACCCCATTCTGCTGTGGAGAGTCTGGAAGAGTCCAGGACTGGGTGATGCCCTGCTCAGCACAGAATCTGGCGAGAACGCCGGAGCGAAACTCACCCCCACGGTCGGAGTGGAGACAACTGACACGACGACGACGAGTACTCTCGGTGGCGAGCAGCCACCGGATCAGCGTAGAAGCCACGTCGGACTTCTTCGCCAAAGGGAACACGGTGGTGTACCGAGAGTAGTCGTCAACGACCACTAGAAAGAAGCTCTCTCGCTCAGGGCCAAGCCGGGAAGCGGGGCCCCAGACGTCTAAGTGGAGTGTCTCAAAGGGCTCGGGGGCTGGACGAAGGGAGGAGGAGTGAGGAGTGGCGCGCAGCCGACCCTGGACACAAGGACCGCACGGAGGAGCGGGGGACGGCGGGAGCGGCGGGAGGTCGCGGGGGACGCCTAAGACAAGACGCTGACTGGACATAGCGCGGAGACGAGAGAGGGACGGGTGACCAAGGCGGTGGTGCCAGAGGAGGACAGGGTGGGACAGCGACCGACACGAGCACGACGCAGCCACTAGACCTGGCACAGCTACCTGACTGGACCTGGCTACCTGGTGGGACGGGGGAACCGGACGGGTGTCGGTGTGGAGGGTGTACAGACCAGAGCCCGACTCCTGACGAAAAGTGGCCAGAGGGGCGTACGTGTCACCGTCCACACAGACTGCAGTGTCACCAGAAGGCTCAAACCAGACCCCGACGTGCTGTCTCGCCAGAGGAGCCACACCAGCCAGGTTCCTAGAGAAAGTAGGAACGTGGAGGCCGGTCAGAGAACCGGAAGGGGCAGCTGGGCACGGGAGGGTAGTGGCGTGAGTCGCAATGACCGGTCCCGAAGAGGGATCAGCCAGTGCTACAGGAACCGGCGCCGACACCAGCACCTACTCTAGCAACAGGCAAAGATCCTACGCTAGGTACAGGCAAGTAAACAGATCCAGCAGCACTATAGTCAACATCAGCATACATCGCATAAGACCTAGCATCATCCATAGACATATCAAACACCGCAACACCACGAGCAAGGAGTGGTCCCCAGCGCGGTGGCGGGGGAGCGGAGGGGCCGTGGTGCAGGACGTACAGGTCGTCGAGACGGCTGAAGCAGCGTCAGCAGAGTGGTCAGGGCGGCCGCAGTACGTGCCCCTGCGCGGACCCGTCAGGATCCAGTACTCACAGGGACCAACGTCGCGGCCGGCCGAGCGGGGTCCCCGACTAGAAGGGGCACCACTGCGCCCAGTGCTCGGGGGGCCCGTAGGTCTCCACTGCTGCGGGGCTGCTGCTGGCCCTGGCGCTGCTGCTGCTGTCCCTGCCGCTGCTGCTGTCCAGGCGGTGGCAGCTGCGGAGGAGTCTGCTGCTGCTGCTGCGGAAACCCCTCACCACCGTCTAGAGGAGAGCCGTCAGGTCCCGAGTCAACCCCGCCGCCACCCCCGCCACTAGTACTACCGCCACCGCCGCCACCCGCAACACCCCCAGAACCCCCGCCGCCCTTCCCTCCCTTCTTGCCGGACTTGCCACGTTTCTGTCCGCCGGAGACAGAAACGGCTGCCGTCTCCTCAGAGGCAGAAGACGCGGCAGTGGCAAGCGAGGCAGTGAAGGTGGGAAGCTGTGGTACCGCACACCCCTCAAAGAGACGAGGAGGAGGCGCGGAAGAGGCGGAGGCAACAGCGAGGAGGTTACTCTCGATCTTCGAGAGAGCGGTCTCAAGAAGATCGATAGTAAGCTCAGTGGGGTGCTTCAGGAGAAGCGCGTCGCGGGCTGTGGCTAGACGGTCAGGGAGGCGAGTGACTAACCAGTGAATAGTGAGCCACATGGGGGGGGGTGCAAGGGCAAGCTGTTCCTCAGTGCAAGCGGCCTTGAAGCGAGCTTCAAGGGAGCGCAGGTGGGTAGCGAGGTCAGCGACAGTCTCAAAGGAGGCGAGGTCAGGGTAGATAAAGGGGACGAGAAGGCGGCTGAGGGAGGCAGAGGAGGGAGTGGAGTAGCGAGCAATAATAGCAGTGTAAAGGGCTGCAGCAGACTCAACCTGAGTGAAGTGGACGGCCTCAGTCGGCGGGAGAAGGTCGGTCAGGGCGAGGCAGGCAGCAGCGTCACGAGACTCCCACACGTCACGAGCGAGGAACCGGCGCTGGTACTCAGCCTCCTGCTCGGAAGTAGGCGGTGGGGTAGTGGGCAGCGGTGTAGGCTGCGGCGGGGCGGGCAGAGCACCGGACGCATGCGCAAACAGGTGCACGCCATCCTGGCGCTGGCTCCTAAGGTGGCGCTGGGCCTGCGTCAGCCAGGTACTAAAGTCGATCGCGCGCCCCTCAGGGTCGAAACGGAGCACGCGAGACGTCGCCATAAGGGGCGAGAACAAGTGATAGCGGCCGCCAGCCGCGAGAGGAGGAGGAGAGGGAGGTGAGTGCGAGGCGGGTGCGCGCAGGCGGGGCGCGTTCTGGCTGGGCGCGGGGCGGCGGGGCGCGCGCTGGTGGGGCACGCGCTGGCTGGCGTGGCGCGCGGGCGCGGCGCGCTGGCGGGCGGCTAGGCAGGGCGCACGCTGGCGGGCGCGGCGCGCTGGCGTGCGCGCCGGCGGGGCCCGCTGGCGCGGGGCGCTGGCGGGCGCGCTGGCGTGCGTGCTGGCGGGCGCGCTGGCGGGCTCGCTGGCGGGCGCGCTGGCAGGCGAGCTGGCGGGCTCGCTGGTGTGCCCGCTGGCGGGCGCGCTGGCGGGCTGGCGTGCAAGCGGGCTGGCGCGCAGGCTGGCCGGCGCGCTGGCGCGCTGGCGCGCTGGTTGGCTGGCGGGCTAGCGCGCTGGCTGGCTGGCGCGCTGGCTGGCTGGCGTGCGCGCTGGCTAAGGGCGGGGAGGGGAGGGACGCGCCGGCTGGGGCGTGGGGTAGGGCGCTGGCGGGCTGGCGGGGCGTAGTGGTAACCCTAATGGTAGGGACGGGCGGGCCTAGGGCTAGGAGCGCTAACCTACTGCTGATACCATGTCTGAATGAGAACTACAGCGGAATGTGTTGCATTGACAGAATTGGGGTACATAACCTAACCCTAACTAGTTGTACCCCATATAGCCCAACCCACTACAGGCTATAATATTTGACAATAACGTGATGATGCATTGTTGTTTGCACTGCGTACACGATAGTGTATTTGCCTATGGCTCTTCGTAGCTCGTCAGTTAGACAACCTGTTGGGTAGAAAAAATGACGGTACGGTAGACAGGTGGGATGTTGAGGCCTTACTTCCATCATCTTCAGTAGGTACCATGACAGCTGACTACGTACGTACTACGTAGCTTTTCAGGAACCGTTCTTCAGTACGGTACCAAGACATTTCCTGAGTTACCTGAAAGTGGCACATGCAATGCAATGCTATGATTCCTATACTCTTTGCTTAGAGCATGTGGTACATGCTAAGCTATGATTCCTATACTCTTTGCCTAGAGCATGTGGTACCGTGCTGCTTGCATCACAGAGACCAGACTTAGCTCCTCTGTCTCACCTGCCCCTTCCCACCTGCCAGCACCAGCAGCAGCAGCTGCAGCTGCAGCCGGTTCGGAGGAAACGAGCTCAGAGAGGCACTGCTGCATCTGCTGGGGGGTTAACCGGCCCATGTGCATGGCAAATGCAAAGTGAGTGCCAATTTCGCCCTTGCCTCTCGTAAATGTATTGCTGCTAACGGTGCTGCTGCGGCTGCTGCTGCTGACGCTGCCTTCTTCACTTGTCTCTGATGGGAGGGACGGCTCAGTAGCATGGACTTGGGTTGGTTCAACAGCGGGAGTAGGAGTAGGAGGAGGAGTGGAGGGAGCAGCAGCAGGAGGGCGAATGAGGTCTGGAGAAAGAGAGGTGGCAAGAAGCTGTACGTTACTCGGAAAGGGCTGTTGGGAGGTGGGGGAAGGGATTAAAGAAGGCCATAGGGCTTGTCACGCAGGCACATTTGGAACAAAAACTTGAGAGAAATGCTTTCGAGGGACATCAAGAGAATTGGTTTCAAAGAATCACTCTCGGCAGCTGCACGTTGCTTGTGCATGTTTCATCAGGGGACGGGGTGGGAGCACGAGGACAGAGTGGGAGCATGCGGAGTGAGTGGGAGCAAGTTTTAGGTCGTCGCACATCTCGACTGAGTGAGTGCATGCCATAGTATCGGTACGGAAGAGTAAGGAGGTTCATGGGATGAGCCCATTGGTGTTCAGTACAGTAGGCACAATATTTGTTATGGGCAGGAAATGCAGATGAAGGAAGAAGACAGCAGTGTGGCAGGTCGAAACGAAGCAAAACGGAAATGTGAGCCAACGGAAAGCGGACTGTGACTCACAAAGGAGGAGTGGAGGACTTGACGCAGAGCAATGAGGGCCTCTTCTCCTGCCTGTAGGCAGGGAGAGTGAGAAGGAGAGTGAGAGTGAGAAGGAGTAATAAAAAGATAGTTTTGAGGCGCCTCGAGAGTGAGAAGGAGTAATAAGAAGATAGTTGTGAGAGATAAATATTTGCGACCTCCCAATGGCACACTGGCAGACTAATCAGAACTTCACTTCCTGCCCGAAGGGAGAACAGAGAGACAGAGAGAGCGAGCAAGGGGAACAGGAGTGATTGCGGCAGGAGTGTGGGAAAGACATAGGGAAGAAAGCATGCATGAAGACTTGAAACATTTTTTTCCCACCACTGCAGAATCCAAGGAAGATACGCAATTCCGTGCAGGGCAACTCAGAAACGTGACTCACCCGAGTGTTCAGGTTGTCAATGACGAGGCAAAACTGCAGGCAGGGCGTCTTGGCAGCCGCCTGCAGCAGCCCTGGTATGCCCTTCACATGACGCTAACCACCACAAGCTCCCAACTGGAACCGAGAGAATCTTGCAACAGCGCTCACCCGGAGGTTCAGGTTGTCAATGACGAGGCAGAAGCGCAGGCATGGCATCTTGGTAACCGCCTGCACCACCCCTGCTATGCATCCCCCTAACCACTAGTCCACTCACTCGGAGGTTCAGGTTGTCGATCACAAGGCAGAAGCGCAGCGATGGCATCTTGGCAGCCGCCTGCAGCAAACCTGCTATGCCCTTCACGTCCCCCTTCTGTAGCAACACCACCCTCAGCTCCCGCCTCCCCCTGCTGCTGCCTTCCCCTGACTCCCCCTCCCCCAGTGGGGATGGTAAGGGAGAGTCGGAGGGGGGCATGGAGAGGAGGGCGGAGGAGGGGAGGGCCATGGGAAGGAGGACGGAGCGGAGGAGAGTCGACTTGCCCGTGCCAGGTGGCCCGTGCTGATTGGACGGGAGATGGGTTGATGGGAACGGGGGAGGGATGGGGAAGAAAGGGGGGGGGGGGGGGGGATTGTAAACGGAAGAGCGGCGAGGGCGGTGGGTTTAGCAGGGCAGGGGCAGGGTGGGATGGAGGGAAGGATGGAGAGATCCAGCAGCACGTGGGGGGACGTGTGTGCACCTGCGCTCCACGTGTGTGTGCACCAGTCTTCTCAGCGCTTCTAGCTGCAGGGTTGTAGACGGAGAAGAGCGGCGAGGGCGGTGGGGTGACGTGACTAGAGCACGAGGCATGGTGAAGGAAGGGACTTGCCAGCAGCACGTGGGGGGAGGCACGGCCGTCCACGTGTGTGTGCACCAGTCTTCTCAGAGCCTCTCGCTGCTCGTTGTAAATAGCGAAGAGAGGTGAGGGCGGTGGGGTGAGTAGGTCCGGTGGTGCTGCCACGAAGCGACCTCCCTTCCACTCCAGCACTGCCGGTGGAAGGGACGAAGGAGCACGGGGGGAGAGGAAGGAACAGGGGGGGAGAGGAAGGAACAGCTTCTCGCTGCTTGTTGTAGATAGAGAAAAAGGGCGAGGACGATGGGATTACTAGATTCGATGCTGCTGATGTGCATGAGGGGGAACAGGAGAAGACGGATGAGGAAAATAGGGGTATTATTGCTAGTGCCCTCGATTTTCTTCACAAGTATTATCTTCTTCGGCCACCTTTTGCTTTAAGCAAACACAAATACGTCAGGAACAAACACAGATCAAGCTAGAGAGCGGATACAAGTTGATGGAAGTAAGACCTCCGCAGCCCACCTGTCTGCGTTCGACAGATGAAGCTAGAGAGCGGACAGGTCAGCGGGAGACAAATGAGTTGGTTTTCTCAGAGACAAATGAGTTGGTTTTCTCAGAGACAAATGAGCCGCACGGAGCACACTTGTCTGCCGTTGATCACCAACGTCAGGTCAGACCCCCCATTCCTCTCCCCCCCGGTGATCACCAGGACACTGGATTCTCACCAACTCTACCTGACCTGACTGCGGCCTCCCCATAGCCGTTAGAGGCATGGAAAGCCTCCATTCCCAGTGCCAGTGCAGTATACCTGACCTGACTGCGGCCTCCCCATAGCCGTTAGAGGCATGGAAAGCCTCCATTCCCAGTGCCAGTGCAGTATACCTGACCTGACTGCGGCCTCCCCATAGCCGTTAGAGGCATGGAAAGCCTCCATTCCCAGTGCCAGTGCAGTATACCTGACCTGACTGCGGCCTCCCCATAGCCGTTAGAGGCATGGAAAGCCTCCATTCCCAGTGCCAGTGCAGTATACCTGACCTGACTGCGGCCTCCCCATAGCCGTTAGAGGCATGGAAAGCCTCCATTCCCAGTGCCAGTGCAGTATACCTGACCTGACTGCGGCCTCCCCATAGCCGTTAGAGGCATGGAAAGCCTCCATTCCCAGTGCCAGTGCAGTATACCTGACCTGACTGCGGCCTCCCCATAGCCGTTAGAGGCATGGAAAGCCTCCATTCCCAGTGCCAGTGCAGTATACCTGACCTGACTGCGGCCTCCCCATAGCCGTTAGAGGCATGGAAAGCCTCCATTCCCAGTGCCAGTGCAGTATACCTGACCTGACTGCGGCCTCCCCATAGCCGTTAGAGGCATGGAAAGCCTCCATTCCCAGTGCCAGTGCAGTATACCTGACCTGACTGCGGCCTCCCCATAGCCGTTAGAGGCATGGAAAGCCTCCATTCCCAGTGCCAGTGCAGTATACCTGACCTGACTGCGGCCTCCCCATAGCCGTTAGAGGCATGGAAAGCCTCCATTCCCAGTGCCAGTGCAGTATACCTGACCTGACTGCGGCCTCCCCATAGCCGTTAGAGGCATGGAAAGCCTCCATTCCCAGTGCCAGTGCAGTATACCTGACCTGACTGCTGCCTCTCCATAGCCGTTAGAGGCATGGAAAGCCTCCATTCCCAGTGCCAGTGCAGTATACCTGACCTGACTGCTGCCTCTCCATAGCCGTTGGCAGCAGGGAAGGTTTGGGTGAGAGAAAGGCAGGGCATGAAGCTGATGAGAGGCGACTGGGAGACGAATGAAACCAGTGAACCATTCGTGCGCAGGTATAGTGCGTTGGCTTCATGAACCTACTCCATTCCCAGTGCCAGTGCACTATACCTGAGCTCACTGCTGCCTCTCCATAGCCGTTAGAGGCATGGAAAGCCTCGATGAGAGGCAAAGCATCCGCCCAGTCCCACATGCTGCTGATGCGCTCCGGTAAGAGGTCTGCGAGGAGTGGGGAGGGGAGGGGAGGGGAGGGGAGGGGAGGGGGTAGGGCAAGCATGGAAGCAAGGAAACAAGAAAGCATGGAAAGCCTCTATGAAAGGCAAAGCATCCGCCCAGTCCCACATGCTGCTGATGCGCTCCGGTAAGAGGTCTGCAAGGAGTGGAGGAAGCATAGAGGAAGGAAGCACGGAGTGCATGGATGAGAGGCAGCGCATCCGCCCAGTCCCACATGCCCGTTTTGAGACGCCTCAAAACTAGAATCCGCCCAGTCCCACATGCGGCTGAGTAAGAGGTCTGCGAGGGGGGCAACGAGGGGTGCAAAGGGAAGGAAAGGGGAGGCGCAGATGTGAAACAGGCTGACGTGTTGAGGAAACTTCCTGCAGCCAGGCTTGGCCGAATAGGAAGCTTCCTGCGGGACTCATGCTTCTTTTTGTTAAGCTTGCTCGTTCGCTACTCCATGTAAATGCATTCGTTTAGATGTTTTGAGACGTCTCAAAACATACAGTGTTTTGAGACGTCTCAAAACACGTTCCCTACTCCATGTAAATGCATTCGTTTAGATAAATAGAAATTCTGGCAGTTCAAACCATGCCTTTCTGACACAAGTACTTTAAGCCGTGCCTTTCTTTAGGCGTCTGAAAAATAAGATAAAACAGTGGCTTTAAGCCGCACCTTCACTGGAGGAAGGGGAAGATGAGGAGAGGGAGGAGGCAGCAGGAGCAGCGGCAGGTGATGCAGCAGGTGTGTCGGCGTCTGGTGCATCGAAGGGACCGGCCAAATTAAAGCCCATCATCTTAGCCTCTCCTGCGGGCTCCTTCCTACTCCTCCCCACCACCTCGCTCGCAGCGCCAGCAGCACCAGCAGCAACCGCCCTCCACTCTGCTGGCACATCTGACGATATAATGTCAGCCACCTGTATGGATGGGAGGAGGGATTTCTGAGAATTCTCAAAAATCACTCGCAAGGATGGGAGGAGGGATTTCGAAAGTGCGAAGTCTATAGCTGACTTAAAATCCACTTTCTAGTTGACTCAAAAGCCTGCACTTGTCTGATCATGAAAGCACCGGATATTATCAGCACTTAGCCCTTGCTTCAGGACTTGGTGTGTCGATTGGGAGCAAACATGTAGAAACTCACCCATCCACCCATGTATAGCCCACCCGTGTAGGACCTACCCACCCACCCACCCACCCAGGAGGCAAGGGTGCTTTCGTTGACACACAGCGACTGCAGCGCGTTCAGGTCCACCGCTGCCGCCTCCCTCAGCTTGCCCTGCCTCTCAGCCTTTGCGGCCGGGCCAGTAGCAGATGCTGCTGATGCCGCCGCTGCTGCTGCCTCGACAAAGGGGTTGTTTTCGACGGTCAGCATTCGATGCAGTAGCAGATCCTCCCAGCTGGTGTGATGGCATGGGTGGGGCGGGGTGGGGAGGGATGGGATGGAGTTGGGGATGAGATGTAGCACATCCTCCCAGCTGGTGTGGCATGGAGTGGTGTGGCATGGAGTGGTGTGGCATGGAGTGGTGTGGCATGGAGTGGTGTGGCATGGAGTGGTGTGGCATGGAGTGGTGTGGCATGGGTTGGAATGGTTTGGAGTTGGGGAGAGCAAGGATGGTTTGGGATGGCTAATGGGCCACGTAACATGGATGGTGGCATGGATGGTGGCATGGATGGTGGCATGGATGGTGAAGGCACGTATAACGGCATGTGTGACGGCATGTGTGACGGCATGTGTGACGGCATGTGCGACGGCATGTGCGACGGCGTGTGCGACGGCGTGCGACGGCGTGTGCGACGGCGTGTGCGACGGCGTGTGCGACGGCGTGTGCGACGGCGTGTGCGACGGCGTGTGCGACGGCGTGTGCGACGGCGTGTGCGACGGCGTGTGCGACGGCGTGTGCGACGGCGTGTGCGACGGCGTGTGCGACGGCGTGTGCGACGGCGTGTGCGACGGCGTGTGCGACGGCGTGTGCGACGGCGTGTGCGACGGCGTGTGCGACGGCGTGTGCGACGGCGTGTGCGACGGCGTGTGCGACGGCGTGTGCGACGGCGTGTGCGACGGCGTGTGCGACGGCGTGTGCGACGGCGTGTGCGACGGCGTGTGCGACGGCGTGTGCGACGGCGTGTGCGACGGCGTGTGCGACGGCGTGTGCGACGGCGTGTGCGACGGCGTGTGCGACGGCGTGTGCGACGGCGTGTGCGACGGCGTGTGCGACGGCGTGTGCGACGGCGTGTGCGACGGCGTGTGCGACGGCGTGTGCGACGGCGTGTGCGACGGCGTGTGCGACGGCGTGTGCGACGGCGTGTGCGACGGCGTGTGCGACGGCGTGTGCGACGGCGTGTGCGACGGCGTGTGCGACGGCGTGTGCGACGGCGTGTGCGACGGCGTGTGCGACGGCGTGTGCGACGGCGTGTGCGACGGCGTGTGCGACGGCGTGTGCGACGGCGTGTGCGACGGCGTGTGCGACGGCGTGTGCGACGGCGTGTGCGACGGCGTGTGCGACGGCGTGTGCGACGGCGTGTGCGACGGCGTGTGCGACGGCGTGTGCGACGGCGTGTGCGACGGCGTGTGCGACGGCGTGTGCGACGGCGTGTGCGACGGCGTGTGCGACGGCGTGTGCGACGGCGTGTGCGACGGCGTGTGCGACGGCGTGTGCGACGGCGTGTGCGACGGCGTGTGCGACGGCGTGTGCGACGGCGTGTGCGACGGCGTGTGCGACGGCGTGTGCGACGGCGTGTGCGACGGCGTGTGCGACGGCGTGTGCGACGGCGTGTGCGACGGCGTGTGCGACGGCGTGTGCGACGGCGTGTGCGACGGCGTGTGCGACGGCGTGTGCGACGGCGTGTGCGACGGCGTGTGCGACGGCGTGTGCGACGGCGTGTGCGACGGCGTGTGTGACGGCGTGTGTGACGGCGTGTGTGACGGCGTGTGTGACGGCGTGTGTGACGGCGTGTGTGACGGCGTGTGTGACGGCGTGTGTGACGGCGTGTGTGACGGCGTGTGTGACGGCGTGTGTGACGGCGTGTGTGACGGCGTGTGTGACGGCGTGTGTGACGGCGTGTGTGACGGCGTGTGTGACGGCGTGTGTGACGGCGTGTGTGACGGCGTGTGTGACGGCGTGTGTGACGGCGTGTGTGACGGCGTGTGTGACGGCGTGTGTGACGGCGTGTGTGACGGCGTGTGTGACGGCGTGTGTGACGGCGTGTGTGACGGCGTGTGTGACGGCATGTGTGACGGCATTGGTGACGGCATGTGTGACGGCATGTGTGACGGCATGTGTGACGGCATGTGTGACGGCATGTGTGACGGCATGTGTGACGGCATGTGTGACGGCATGTGTGACGGCATGTGTGACGGCATGTGTGACCAAGTGGCAAGTGTGATGATGGCGATGGCAGGAAATGTGGGAAAGAGTGGCAAGAGGGGTGCAGTGCGGTGAGGTAGGAGGGCAGTACAGCAGGAAGAAGCTACCTGGAATGTTCCTCATAAGCCATGAGTCGGTAAAACTCCCCGTAGCTCTCCAGCACTCGCAGCGGGTCTTCTTGGGAGGGGGGAGAGGCGGAGAGAGGGTGCGAGGCGGGAAGACATGGAGGCGTATGTTTTTTGAGAAGTGGGCATATGGAGGAGGGTAGAGGGCGGGGAGACATGGAGGCGTATGTTTTTTGAGGAGTGGGCATATGGAGGAGGGTAGAGGGCGGGAGTGTGGAGAGGGAAGGGGCGTATGTTTTTTGATAATTCTAAAAAAACATACGTTGGAAGAAAGAGAATGCGAAAGCCATAAGGCGAATTTTGAGTTGACTCAAAAAAGCCATAAGGTGGTAGAACTCCCCATAGCTCTCTTTTGAGACGGCTCAAAAGAACTCCCCATAGCTCTCTTTTGAGACGTCTCAAAAGAACTCCCCATAGCTCTCCAGCACTCGCAGCGGGTCGTTTTGGGAGGGGAGAGGTGGGAGGAGGGGAAGGGAGGAGAGGGAGACATTTGGGAGGGGATAGGGAGGGGGAGGGGAGACGGAAGGGGGGAACTGGAAGGGCTCTTAAGGCCATAAGCCACACCCCGACAAAGCCTAACACCTCCCCCACACCCCAACACCTCCCCCACACCCCAACACCTCCCCCACACCCCAACACCTCCCCCACACCCCAACACCTCCCCCACACCCCAACACCTCCCCCACATCCCAACACCTCCCCCACATCCCAACACCTCCCCCACATCCCAACACCTCCCCCACATCCCAACACCTCCCCCACACCCCAACACCTCCCCCACATCCCAACACCTCCCCCACACCCCAACACCTCCCCCACACCCCAACACCTCCCCCACACCCCAACACTCAACCCCACCACCACAACACGCCCACTCCACCCACCCCCACACCTCCGCACCGCAGCCCCGCTCTTCCCCACTCCCTTCCCCTTCCCCACCATCAGCGCGTCGCAGCTGCAGCAGCAGCCTCAGAAACGCCTGCGGAGCAGCGCCTTTGAAAGCGTCCTGATACAGCAGCAGCGCTGCCGCATCCCTCAGTAGGCGGGCTGCTGCTTTGCCCGCACTGAGGGGGTTGGAGGGGGATGGAATGGAGAGAATAGTATGGGGACGGGGGAGAGGGAGAAAGGGCAGCAGCGCCTTTGAAAGCGTCCTGGTAGAGAAGTAAGGCCGCTGCGTCCTTCAGTAGCCGCGCTGCTACCTTGCCCGCACTGAAGGGATACGAAGAGGGGGCATCAGAGAGGGTGGGAGAAGAGAAGAGGGTGGAAGGGGGAAGAGAGAAAACATCACTGCCTTTAAAGTCGTCCTGATAAACCAGCAGGGCCGCTGAATCTTAGTACCCACGCTGCATCCTTAGTGAAATGTCTCCTATCTTTTGAGAATTCTAGAAAAAAAACTCCTACACATCTTTGGAGGGGGATTTAAGTTTAAGGCAAGAACGGCGCGACTTAAAAGCGTGTTTTTATGCGTGAAATCATGCTACCTGGGCCGTGGATCTGCAGTAAATCCAATGGCTGTTATCGTTCGCCGCCTCCCCCGAAACGCTCCTCCTTCCTCTCCCACGCCTTCTCCCCCGAACCCCCTTCTCCATCCCTGCTGTTGCGCTCCGAACCTAGAAATGCGGCCGCTGCCGAGCCTGGAACCGAGCCTGTCGTCTAGCTTCGTCAAATTTCGACTGAGCGGATGACCTGGTCCGGCGTGCGCCTGCCACGTGCCGAATGGGGATTGAATTGACTTCGACAGCCGCGTCCCATTCGCGAGGATACTACTTGTGTGGTAACCCGATGCACATGGCGAAAAGAGCGTCTGCGTCATCGTCGAAATTGCACTGATGAAAAATGAATTGTCGTTAGATACGTGGCTAAGACGCTACAGGCTCGGCGACTAATGCGGAACGAAGTACGGCGAGGAATGCGGCAATCTCGGCTGATCTAGGGGTTGGGGGATGTGACAGGAGCGAACAAGCCGCGCCACAGGGCGCGTACGCACATTCACAAATTCGATACAACCTCCACATCACTTCTAATGTAATTTCGTGATCTTAAAGAAAATCCGTCTCACTTCACAGTAACAGCATTTTTAGAGGGAACATATGTTATATATGTACAAACAAGCACACACCAAGCCCTTGGTCGGGTGGATGCAAGCAACAACGAGAGCAAGATATAACCCTGTACACACTCCCTCCCGCTATCCTATGTGTGCATGGCGCCTAGGAAATGGGATTCGAGTATGGGTGGGGTGGGTGGCATTGGTACACAGCCCAATAGCACCATGCAGCAGCAACTCCACTGCTTATTCTCCTCAGCCACAACTGCTCACTTCACGTATGCTACTCACCTCTTCCTCTCTTTCTCCCTTACTGAACTCCCCCGTCTGCTCTATTGCTCCTCGTTACCCTCGTTCACCACCGCCGGACACCACCCGATTCCATTTCTTTGGCTGAACCCCACTTCCCCCTCTTATTGGTAACCCACCCTGCACTGACATGACCACCCATACCCTACTCTCTCCACCTCAAAAAGTTGCCAGCTGTGCAAATAAGACAAGGCACACCGGCGTGTAGTATGGAATGGGACCTGTAAAAGAGCAGATACCCATGAGCTAGAAGACAACCTCAGAAGAGCAGCGCGGGAAAACGAGCAGCACAGAAAAAAAAGAGCAGCGAACAGAGGATGAATACCACCCAGCACACTCAGCTGCTGCAGAAGCCATTACCCTTGCCGAGGGAATGCAGAATATTACAGAATGTTACACAGGGTCGCCGTGGCCTTGTACACTTGAGATACCCCAGCCATATGATGTGCCTGAGAGGTCCAACTCAAGCAAGGGTTGCTGTCGCCAGGTGTACCCTTGCGTCCATGCAGCCGCATGGAGTGTACTATTGAGCCGAACCAACCCAAGCCGAGCTAAACCAAGCCGAGCTAAACCAAGCATTGCAAGTGTGAATGGGAGTATCCTGGCACTCGTGCTGTTGTGCTGTTGCATCGAGCTTCTGCCAGGTGAGAAAAGATGGGTGCAGATGGGTGCAGAGAGCTGTGCCTGCACAGCCCTCGTAAATACAATATAGCTGCAGCCGTGATAAATGCTGACGCTGCATGTGCCAACAGGAGACGATGCTGCAGGTGCGAATAGGAGCGGACACTGGAGCTGCAGGGTTGAGCAGCAGGAGCTGTAGCCAAATGAAGGTGCCGCCACGAGTGGTGGAAGCTGTCATGTCATCAAAACGCGGCTGACTGTGCGAGCTGTTGCCTCTTCAGTGTGTGTGTGGGATTGCCGCAAAGTGTAGAAGCTGCGGAGCCATGAGAAGAGACGTGCGGCTAGGCGTGGAAGCTGTGGCGCATCTCTGGCTCCTTCCATGCTGCTCTGGCTGGCGTGTAGCGCGACAAATGGGCGAACCCCCACAGCTGCAACACACACGCACACACACAGACATGGTGGCCACCGTGGTGGTGATGAAAATGAGTCGAGTGGGCCAGGGTGGGCCGGAAGGGTGGAAGGGAGAAGTAGGTTAGGAGAGAGAACACACTGGGTAACGAGAGAAAAAACCATGCGGAACAGAATTAATGCAGTAAATTAAGTGCCTACGACCGAGTGTTGGGAGGGGGGTGGGAAGGAGCGGGAAAGGGCTACAACTGAGACATGGAATATAGGAAGTGCGTGCAGGCGAGATGAGTGTGCGCGCAGTGCAGAGAAGATGAGTGTGCTTGCAAGAGATGAGTGAATATACCTCAACGTGTTTGACACAAAAGTCCTCTTTCCCCGCCAGGCACGGGCTGGCGAAGGTGTCACACTCGCCACTGGATCCTGACAGCCTGCAGCTCGCACACATGGAGAGACGAGGGACAGGTAGAAGGAGGGAGGGGAAGCGAGAAGGGAGGAGAAGCGAGAAGGGAGGAGAAGCGAGAAGGGAGGAGAAGGGATGAGAACGGAGGAGAAGGGAGGAAAAGGGATGAAAAGGGAGGAGAAGGGATGAGAATGGAGGAAAAGGGATGAGAACGGATGAGAAGGGAGGAGAAGAGAGGAGAAGGGATGAGAAGGGAGGGGAAGGGAGGGCAGGAGAAGGTGAATGGGCGGCAAGAAAAAGCAGTCTCCACCACACGGCCCTAGCCTCACGGACTTACAGGTCTTCTTCCAGGCGAAGCGCGAATCTCCCGCCTCCACCAAAGGCGAGGCACTCATGTGTGGGTAGCACGTAGTAGTGGTTGCGACCAGTCGCAGCATGCACCGTGGGGGAGCCCGAGATGTCGGAGAAGACGAAGCAGTGGTTGCTGCCCTGGTACTTGCGGCGGTCCGATGGGGTGAGCGCGGATGGGGAGGAGAAGGCGCCGAAGATTGTGCCTGCGCTGTCTGATACCACCTGGAGGGATGGACGGGTGGAGGGCGGAATCAATGTGAGCGCATGGGGAGCAAACAGAATTGGGAAAATCAGCAGCAAGGCCGGAAGCAGCGGTAAAGGCTGGAAGCACAGAAGGCGGGAGGCAGCGGAAGGGAACGCATAGAGGCAGGAAATATTTGAGACGTATGAGAAAGCAATGGGAAGGGCACTTACCAGGAGGCAGGGGCCGGGAAGCATGGATGCCCTGCGGTAGAGCGTGAGAAGTGATATGCCATGCTTCACCGTGCTGTGCAGGGCGCATACAGGTGGGTGAGAAGGGGGGAGAGGAAGGGGAGGCACAGAAAGACGAATTAGTTAAACAGCATAAAAAGTAGGAGCATAGCAAGATGGGAAGCTCACGAACAAGCAGCAATGGAGCTGCATGCGCTGCGCCACAATAATAATAACAACCAGACATGCATTCAGCCGTTACCTGTAGAGTAGCACCCATTTGCGGCTGCTGACAGTGGCAGGCAGGTGCTTGAACACCGCTGCACGCGTCGCCTCCGACAGCAGAAACGACTCCTCCGTCAGCTCGGGCAATCGCGGCGTGACAGCTGGCGGCGACACCACAGCATCCCCTGCCAAATCGACCCTGGTGCTCCTGGCCGGCAACTCAATGCTGAATGGGCGGCGGGCCGCCAACTTGCTGTCCTTGTCCTTTTCCTGATGCCATGACTTCTCGCCCGTAGTTCCGCCACCCCCATGGGCCCCGTGCTCCGGAACCGCCCACAAATCCGGGTCCAGGCTGGCAGTCCACGTCAGCGGCATGTCGCAGTCCAGCACAGTGGCCAGCGGAGTGAGTGGCGGCAGTCGTTCCGACATGCTTCTGGATAGCATCCCCATCCTCGCTCCAGATTTGATCCTGCCGCCCGTTCCCAAACCACCACCGAATGTCCCTCCCGAACCTGCATCCGAACCTCCTCCCGGAGCTCCAGCAGGAACAGAGCTTGCCGAACCGGATTCCGAAGCTGCGTCAGGGCTCGTCAAGAAACGCTTCGAAGGTGACGTGTATGAAGAGGACGGCGTGGACTTGACACACTTGGCCCCACGACCATCACCATCACCATTACCAACGTCCGCAGCAGCAACAGCCCGCGCACACGCCCGAGCAGCGGACGCGGAGCGAGGGGAGAACGACAGCCACCTCTTCCGGTTCCAGAACCCAGCTCCACCGCTCTGAACCCCCGTCTTCCTCCCTTCGAAACTCACGGACTTGCCAACAGATGCCAGCTTGCTCCAGCTCCCGTCCTCCTCTCCCCCTTCACCTTTCCCCGTCTCCTCTTCCTCTCTCTCCTCGTCAGAGTCCGAATCCACATCGGAATCAGAAAGCGAGTACACGGAAGATGCGGCGGATTGTGACGAAGCGGTAGCAGACGACGCAGGTCTCTGGCTGCCACGTGGCGTCACCAGAGAGAGGATGAACGAGGAGAATGACGAACCGCCGGGAGTGGTAACAGTCGGAGGGGAGGTTACTGGGTTGTTGGTGAGAGAGAGAGAGAACGGCAGCTCGCCGCTTTCCAGCTCCTGTGCAGACGGAATCGTGTCCAGAACCGGCCGCTGGAAGATTGGACGGTTCTGCTGACGGTTACGGACGGCCGTCGCCGGCTGCTTGATGTCGACCGGCTGACTGGCGGGTTGCTTGCCGGAAGGAACGGGTGGTGGAAGCTTCGCGCATGCTGCTGGGGTCAATTTTGTCTGCTGTGCTTTTGCTGCGACTGGTGCGGTCAGGGGTTGCTGCGCGTCCTCGGGGGTGCTTGTAGAGAGAAAACCACCCACTCTTTCCGATTTAGTCACGCTCGATAGTGATGACCCGTCGTCGGAAGGTTCGTTTTCCTCCTCGTCGGTTTCGATCACAGCGACGGGGAATACAGCCGCGCGAAACACCTTCGCCTTGTCTTTCTCGCCCACTCCGGCCTTCGCCTTCTCCGAATTGGACGCGGATGAGACAGGCTCGGCGGTAAGCTCGGAGACAGGCTCGGCAACTGCAGAAGGCCGTACGGCGCTCTTTCGTTTAAGGAACATAGTGAGTGATGATAACGGGGTCCGTTGAGGAGTAGAAGCGGCCTCGGATAGTAACGAATTGGAGCCGTTTTTCTTCATAGCGTGGATGCAGCTGTTGCTGCTGCAGCGACCCATCAGACGAGAGCAGGAACCCTGAATGTGGGGGAGCGACACCGCAAGCGCAAACCCGAGAAAGAGCAGCAACAACGGTTATTCATGCACGAGTCGTCTACATCCTAAGACAACCTGTTCAAACGTGACGTGCATCTACCATCAACAATCGGCGACAAAACAGAACTTGAGAAGCCTATCTCCGCAAGTTTATCCAGGCGTCGTGACTCTATGTAATAACAGACGAACCAGTCGAGGTTACCTTGGTCGCTGATGTCGTGTTCTCCACGTTTTGCTGCTGCTGGCGAACGAAGCAACTGTCGCTCGCGTTCCGTCGCATTGCCCTGCGACCCGCTGCCGTGAGCCGTCGCATCATGCGGTCACCGATCACATCACCGAACGCCATGTCTCGATGTCAACGCAACGGCCTTCAAACTCTTGAGCGATGAATTTCCGAGTAGAAGTCGCTCGTTTTGACGATCGCCGTTCAAAAATTGAGAAGTCGCGGGCTTCCAGAAACCGCAGTAGCGGAACACTTAGTTGGTTGCTAGACGAGAGATTTACCCGTCGTAACTGGTGATAAGCCGGCGGAAAAAAGTACCAGTTCTTTCGATTGCTCGCGTGTGGATAATTGGCTTGTTATCCAGGTACTTCAATCTCTAACGCTTCCGTAGCGGTTGTCACGAGGGAGCAGTGAGCAGTAGTGTCAAGCAAGGATTCAATACACACACGCACGTCGAAGTGACATGGATGCATGAATTTCGGCCGAAAAAACATCCGACGACTAAGGATACAGCAAACTGGAGGGCCGGAATCACGTGTAAAAGGAACGGAATTGACGGTTCTGATCGCGGGAGGATCGCGAATAGTATAGAAAGAACGCATTGGAGAAAACAGGAAAAACAAGAAATGGCTGCTCTTTACAAGAACGGGGTTGGGCTTTCTGCGGAGCTGAATCACACAGATTCCACCCCGCTGCATGAAAGCACGAAGCGAATATATGCAGAGCAGCAGCAGTCAGAAGCAGCCGCAGGGGCAAGGAGAAATCTAGGATGGGAGGGACGGAGGAGAAGGGGGGCAAATGCAAGGAATGGTGGAAGAACCTGGACAGCAGCGCATAAGTGCATTCGGGCAGAAAGAATAGCGTCTAGAAATGCTTGTTCGGTGTAGATAACGTGATAAGGGAGCGCAAATAATTATCAGTCTGGAGCAGATATGAAACAAAGTGGAAAGCTAATTGGTGTAGTGTACCAGGAACAAACCGAACTCGGGTAGTGCGAAACATGGCCATGCGGGGGTAGAGGGAGCATGGAAGCAGACAGTCTTCCTGACCTCTGCTGCTGGGTTGGTTTGGAGGCGGTGGGGTGTGGTGGTGCGTGTGCCTATTTTGGCGGCAGCGGCTTTGGAAACGGTGTGATATGTGCGCGACCTCGAGATAATCGCATGCGATTCTCGAAGCATTAATATGCGATGACCACTTCCACCAAAGCCATGAAAAGACTGGGTGATGCGACGGCGACGAAATGAAGTCCACAAATCTGCCTCCCCAACAGTGAGAAATGAACAGGGTTTCAAATGGCGGCATCGTCGGATGAGCTGGTGGCGACAGAGCCAGCATGTCGCCAGCACGCGATTACGCCAACGGGGATAGGCGAACCAGGGCCTTCACACAAAGTCGATTGAGGTTGCTGGGTGTTAGTTGGCATGCGGTCATCAATCACGTGGATTGCGTCAACATGTGCAACCAGATGCGCTTTATGAGGCTTGGTCATTGGCCAGATCAAGCTAGGCTTGTCTGACTGGACGATTTGCTGGTTTGGGAAGATTTTGGAGCAATCGGTGCCGTCGTTGTGTCACCGAGCCTAGCGTGCGTGTGCTCGTGAGAGGCCCGGCTATCCCAAGCGTGAATGGAAATGTCCCAGATCAAACCGAAAGGACCCAGGCTGACGTGCCTCAAGCGATTGCCAGGTGGACAGAACGCCAGCATGGAAAAGGCTGTGTGTGTGAAGGTATTCGTTGTAAGTGTTCCGTTTGTTCCGTTTCAATTGAACGTTTCGACTGGAAAACAATATCTAAGAGCAAACGGCGATTTAGTGATGCGCTCAAGCGAGCACCTTATCAATTTAGTCTGGGGGTAAATAACTCATGATTGAAATCTACATACAGTACAATCATTCACACGCTTGCAAACAACCTTCCAAAAACAGGATTCTGACCTTGGCATTATACATATTGGGCTACGTCTCACACAGCCAACGCAGCACTGAGCAAAGCATTGTTGGCGTCTTGGTTCAGGGCCCAAAAGAACCACCCTCCAAAGCTTTGCGCCTTGGCATAATTAACCTTTGTGGTGATGGTGGATGGGTTGTCGTAACCAACCCACTGGTTACCCTTCACCGCATACATGGATGACGATGGCGTATGAAGTGTAGCTTTGTAACCACCAGTGGCTACCATCTGAGAGATCTCCCTGTAAAAGAGGACACCAGCCTCCCGGCTCACAGACCCAGCCAGCCCAGGCCCGGTAGCCGCAGCTCCAACCCCAGTGCTGCTCGTCGAGGCTAAAGTCCAGGTTCGGCCGTACATCGCCAAGCCTAGCATGGCCTTGCTTCGGGCCAAGCCTCGGGACACCCAGGCAGCCATGGCACCCTTGAGGCTCAGCTGCGGGTTGCTCAGATCCTCCAGAGCAGTGTGCATGCCGGTCTTTGCCTCCCACGACCCGTGCAGATAATACGTCATTATGTTAACAAAGTCCAGTGTATTGTTAAGCGTCGGAACATTGTATGCCTGCGTAACAGTCGGCTCGTAGGCAGAAACCGCTGCTGTCAGAAGCAGCTTCGGTTTACCCGAACTTGCCGCTTCGGACTCGATCGCCGCCCGGAAGTCCGTGAGCAGGGCAGAGAAAAGTGCCATCTGCCCGGTCGGGTACTCCCAGTCAATATCCAGACCGTCAAAATTGTACGATCGGGCGAAATGGATCGCGGATTGGATGAAGGCGGAGCGGGAGGAGGGGGAGGAGGCGGCGTTGGTGAATGTGGCGGTGCCGGCGGAATAGCCCCCGATGGAGAGGAGAGTTTTGATGGCGGGGTTGGCAGTTTTTAAGGCAGAGTTGAAGCGCAGATAGAGGCCCTGGGTGACATCAACGGCTGGGTTGGAGGGGACGACCTGCGATGGGAGAGGAAAATAAACAGGGTTTAAGAGGTCGTGGATAAAAGAAATAAGAAAAAAGGAAGAACGGCAGGTGATTGAATGAAAGAAAAAAAAAATCTTGGTAAATTTACGGGATTGTGGAATGAAAAGACCGACGGCATTCCTGTGATACTGTTCCATGAATGTGGTGCCATACCTGGTATGTAGTGGCATCGACGAGGGCAAAGGCGTAGAAGACATGTGTGAGGCTGGCAGCAGGGATGACGGATGGGTCCATGCCCGCCCAGTTGACGAAATACGCCATGCGCTTCAGCACAGATGAGGAGGGCGGGGGAGAGGCCGTGGAAGGGGGAGGCGGGGAGGGGGACGTGGAGGGCGGAGGGGGAGAGGGCGAGGTAGAGGGAGAAGGCGGGGGAGGGGAGGAGGTAGAAGGAGGGGGAGGGGAGGGGGAGGAGGAGGAGGGCCAGCATGGGGCCGCAGTAGTCGAGGGTGGAGCCACACCAGCCGTGGATGCTGCAGCACAGGCCGTTGGGACAGACGCTGTTGCCATTCTGCGCGCCACACTCTGGCGAGGTGTGGGAAGGGGTGGGGAGGGGTGGGGAGACGTGGGTGGGATGAGTGGGGAAGGCGGGGCCGCAGTAGTCGAGAGTGGAGCCACACCAGCCGTGCATGCTGCAGCAGAGCCCGTTGGGGCAGATGGTGTTGCCGTTCTGCGCGCCACACTCTGTTGTGGGCGACAGAGAAAAAGAGAGGGGTGTGGAGCGGTAAGGAGAATGGGGAAGGAAAACACCAAGCAGCCGTGGATGCTGCAGCACAGGCCGTTGGGGCAGATGCTGTTGCCGTTTTGTGCGCCACATTCTGACGAGGGTGAAATGCAGGGGGAGGGAGATGGGCGTGGGGTTCGGGCGATTACCCACGGCGCCATACTCTGCTGTGGCTGGGGCTCGATTCCCCGTGCTCTGGTGTAGGCTGGATTGGACCGCATTGAAGCCTGTGCGGGAAGGGAAAGCGAAAGCGAAAGCGAACGCGAAAGCGAAGCGAAAGCGGTGAATCGATAGTCTGTGCGGGAGACTCACGAGGATTCTCAGAAGTCTGTGCGGAACGTGATGATGGACGTTTGAGGCGCCTTCAGCATCGCCTCCAGAAGAAGTAATTTATAAAAAAAAAAAAAAAAAAAAAAACCTATAAGGTAATATTATCATCGTTGATACCCAGACTGAAATAAACGCCTACATGGGTGAACCACTGTAAAAGGGTATGGAGCACTCACGGCCATTGGTGGACACAGGGGGGGAACCGGTCGTTGGCGGAGGCGGAGAGCTCGTGGGCGGAGGGGGAGAGCGGGTAGGCGGAGGCGGAGAGCTAGTGGGTGGAGGCGGAGAGGCGGAAGGCGGAGGGGGGGAGGCGGAAGGGGCTCCACTGCACGGCCCGGATAGGCAGCCAGAGCCGCAGTAATCGACGGTGGAGCCGCACCAACCCCACTTGCTGCGAAAAAAAGGGACGGTTGAGATGCACGAGGGGAGAGGTGCGCAGGGTGAGGGGAAGGGAGGAGGGAGGAATAGAATGCTTGAAATCCAAGGCTCGGAATCGGGAGCGACTCAAAATAGGAGGCTCGGAATCCGACAAAAATCGGTATCAGAGGCTCGGAGGCTCGGATTCGAAGGCTCAGTATCGGAGGCTCGGAGCCGGAGGACGCACGGTGTTTTTGAGAATTCTAGAAAACTCCATGCTATTCCAAGGTGACTTTTGAGTCGACTCAAAAGTCACCTTGTGTTTTCGAGAATTCTAGAAAACTCCATGCTATTCCAAGGTGACTTTTGAGTCGACTCAAAAGTCACCTTGTGTTTTCGAGAATTCTAGAAAACTCCATGCTATTCCAAGGTGACTTTTGAGTCGACTCAAAAGTCACCTTGTGTTTTCGAGAATTCTAGAAAACTCCATGCTATTCCAAGGTGACTTTTGAGTCGACTCAAAAGTCACCTTGTGTTTTCGAGAATTCTAGAAAACTCCATGCTATTCCAAGGTGACTTTTGAGTCGACTCAAAAGTCACCTTGTGTTTTCGAGAATTCTAGAAAACTCCATGCTATTCCAAGGTGACTTTGAGTCGACTCAAAAGTCACCTTGTGTTTTCGAGAATTCTAGAAAACTCCATGCTATTCCAAGGACTGAAGGTCACGACTCAGGAGGATGGGTCGCATAGGGAACGCACCTGCAGCAGAGGTTGTTAGCTTTTGAGACGCCGCAAATGGAGCAGCGAAGACCTTTTGTGGCGCCGCAAATGGCGCAGCGAACGATTTTCGAGGCGGTTCAACAGAACGCACCTGCAGCAGAGGTTGTTGGCGCAGCGAATGGTCGCAGAGCACTGCTGTGCGACGACTGGGCGAGCGACATGCGACGATGAAAGAACGAGGGAGAGCAGAAGCGGCAGGAAGAGCGGAGGAAGCTTTCTCGTGCCGTCGCGACGAGACTCCGACGAGCGGCCGACGCGGCTGACGCGGCGTGGATTGAGATCAGGCGACATTGTTGTCGGTGTGCGACAAGCGACGACAAGCGATTATCTGCAGCGCTTTAAAGAGCGATGTGGGGACGATATTCGTAATCGCTACGCAGGCGAGTGCACTCGAATCTCAAACGATGACTAACGATGAGTCGACTCACTCAAACGTGAGCGGAGGATCGATCGAGAGCACTCGCTGTAGCAAGTAAGGGCGTGTTTCACGGTTCGTATACGCACAGACTAGGACCGGTCTATATGCCCAAATGGTGGGAAAAGGAAGGAATAAGTGAGGAGGACAAATGTTCAAATTTCTTCGAAAAAAACAAGTGCATCACGCTTACGGTGACACCTGTGCCTGCCTGTGCTAACAAGCGTCCATGTCACTCTAGTACAACAAAACGATGAAGGGGTGTTGCTTGCAACCAAACAGAACGCAGCCACTACGGCCGCTCACAGCGTTACCCAACCATGGCGAATGCTGCCTGGTTAGGAATTTGGAATTTGGCATGGTCCGTTCGTATTGCTGTAAAGAAGCTCCATGCCAGACGTAACTGCCGCTCAGAAGAGCCCTCCTCCCCTGTCGTATGTACTGTGGGGACAGACATGGCTGGAATGAACAAGTAAACATGCAGCAACATACGGTTGAGTGCAAATCGTTACGTTTTCAAACGATATCTGTACTTCAAGAACGGTTAGATAGGGTACTGTCTGAATAATGCTCTGTGCCTCACATTCCGTCGCCTTCGCCACCGCTCTGTAATGCTCTTCAAGCCAGCGAGAACGCCCTACACCGCGGTGTTCCACCAGGCCAGGCAGGTCGTTTCAACGTTGGCTCCGCTCCGAAACCTAGGGTACTGCTGCCTCGAGATCGTTACAGTACTGTGCATGCCTGTTCGTAACGGCGTGAGTTTTCATTGGATCACCGACTTTCCGTATTGTGGAGAGGAGACAAGAGCACAACTCCATTCCACCATGCATTAGTAGAGAGATACTTGAGTTTTGGTGTACAATACGGTCTATTCAAATTAGAAGCGTTACTATTCATAGGTTGATATCATATCAAAATCATATCGTTACATAGAAAATACATTCAATGCCCCTTACCTACTGGAAAGAAAAACAGGACAAATGTTAGCACCAAGATTCTAACGTACTGCATGTTGCAATGCAGACACGGCCAAACCTTGCAATAACAACCTTCTGCCAACCTTTTTACTCCTAACCAGCTTTTCTTTGCTGCTGCTGCTTCAGAAATCCATGCTGGAATGTTCAGCTGCAAATGCCACCATCACCAAACCACCATAAACCATGCATCAGCACATAACACTCACGAGTTACGTGGAGCCTCACAGCACACGCACTTGCCAATCATTCCATTCAGCCACACACGCTTCCCACGTAGCCACACAAAACTCGTACCCTTAAAAAACTGCAATTTTGCAGCAGTGACATCCCTCAGTAACACACTCCATGTTCCACCATTCTCCTCTCACACACAAACTGCCCAACAGATTCCACACCACAAAATCCTGCTCCTCAACCCGTGTTACTGCTCTGCTTCCAGTCCTGCTGCTGCTCTTGCTGCCGCCTCCACTTTTCCTGTTTCTGCTACAGCCGGTCTCTCCCCCCCTCAGCTGTTCCTGCCGTGGCCAGCATCCAAAAGCCCACTTTGCCCCTCCAAACCTTGTCTGCTCCCCCCCCCCAACCTCCTCCTGCTGCTGCCACTGCCGGTCTCTCCCCTCCTCAGCCTCCCCTCCCCATCCCTCAAAATGAAATCAACCATAACCTTTCAAGTAAACTCAGTAGTCACCTCGCCTCTCCCTGCCTGACTCACTCCTCCCTGGGCTCACCATCCCTCGTCCCGACGAACCTCTACTCTGATACTCCCCTCCCCCTCCCCCTCCCCCTCCGCCTCCCCCACTACTACTGCTCCCCCTGGGCGTCCCCCTTTGCCTCGGGCTCTCTCCCTCTAGCCCCCCTCCACTCCCCCTGCTGCCGGCCCTCCCTGGACTTTCACGATACCCTCTCCCTCCCTTCTCCCCTCTCTGCTGCCCCCCCTGGTGCTGCCGCCCCTCTCCTCCCCCTCCCGCTCCCTCCCTCGCTCTCTCTCCCTTTCCCCTCTTGACCGATGCTGCTGCTGATGCTGGTGAACACTCCCCCCAGACCCCCCCTGTCGGTGCTGGTGCTGCTGCTGCTCTTGGGGGATGCTCGCGGGGACTGCAGGTTGCGCACTCGGGGTGAGCGAGATCCCTTCTTCTCATGAAGGGGCGTCGTGCCTGGCGTGTATCTGCCAGGCGTGCTGCATTGACAATAAAAAGAAGAGAGAGGGGGAAGGGTGGCGGGAGGGGGAGACGAGAGGGGAGTGAGAAGGGGGAGGATAACAGGTGCACTGGAAACACTATCTGGAAACACTATCTGTGAAGGGGTGTGGCGTGTGTCTGCCAGGCGTGTATCTGCCAGGCATGCTGCATGGAGAGAACTGACTGGGGGAAACGAAAGCAGAGGTGGATTACGAGTGCACTGGAAACTCTTCATGTGAAGCAGCGTGGACCAAGCGTGTTGCAGAGATTGAAACGGAGAGGGTGAAAGAGAAGAGTGGGGGGGGAGGAGAACGGGAGGATTGGATGACAGGTAGTTGAGAGCCGTAACGACGTCCGTGGGTCATGGGGCGTCGGCTGGCCTGCTCCTGCTTTGCGACGACCCAAACCCTCTAAAAGCGACGGAGAAATTCCTGCGGCCAAGGGTTTACCCAGGTTGCGGGTTGTTGTTGGGGTCGTAGGGCTGCAACGACAGGTAGTTGAGTGTGGTAACCAAATCATGAATCATGGGACGCTGGCTGGCCTTCTCCTGCTACGGACGAAATGCCCCAAAAGCAACAGGGAAACTTCTAGGCCCGAGGTCTTACCTGGGTTGCGGGTTGTTATTTGGGTCGTAGGGCTGCGACGACAGGTAGTTGAGCGCGGTAACCACATCATGAATCATGGGTCGCTGGCTGGCCTGCTCCTGCAGGCACATGGCAGCGACGGCCAGCGCCTGGTACAGCCCGCGCATGGGGTAGCGGCCCTGTAGCAAGGGGTCCGCCATGGCTGGGAACTTCCTCCTGTCCTTGAACAGCGGCCGCGCCTGTGAGAGGGGGAGGGGGAAAGGGAAGAGGGTAAGACAGAGAAAGAGAGGCAGAGACACACAAGCATGGGGTAGCGCCCCTGCAGCAAGGTGTTCACCATGGCTGGGAACTTCCTCCGATCCTTGAACAGCAGCCGCGCCTGTGAGAGGGGGAGGGGGAAAAGGGAGAGGGTAAGACAGAGAAAGAGAGGCAGAGACACACAAGCATGGGGTAGCGCCCCTGCAGCAAGGTGTTCACCATGGCTGGGAACTTCCTCCGATCCTTGAACAGCAGCCGCGCCTGTGAGAGGGGGAGGGGGAAAAGGGAGAGGGTAAGACAGAGAAAGAGAGGCAGAGACACACAAGCATGGGGTAGCGCCCCTGCAGCAAGGTGTTCGACATGGCTGGGAACTTCCTCTGATCCTTGAACAGCAGCCGCGCCTATGAGCAGACGGGGAGGGGGAGGGGAAAGGGGAAGAGGAGAGGATAAGACAGAAAAAGAGAGGTGTAAGAGTGGACTAGAAAGGTACAGCTCCCATATCAGACGGACAACCAGCCGCTATGTCAGGCAATCAGTCTGTGAAGCTGTGAAGTGACATAGAGCAGAGGCATACTCATATGACATGCAGCATGGGTAGTATGGAAGAGGTGGGGTTTCCGAAACAAACCACCCTGACCCCTGAGCGCAACGACCGGAATTACCCACCCAAGCAACAGGTTGTGCTCTCCATGTGGCTGCGAGCTGTCAATGGCCTTGCGTACCGTGATCAGCCCCAGCAGGTCCAGGAAGCACAACGGCAAACAGGAACCATCCAAGAGAAACAGGAGGCCAACACCCAGGCAAGAGCCACCTGTGAGCACAAGGAGCAAAAACACGCACCCAAGCAACGAGGTTGTGCTCTCCATGCGGCCTCGAGCTGTCAATGGCCTTGCGCCCCGTGATCAGCTCCAGCAGCACCACTCCGAAACTATACACATCGCTCTTAACCGTGAGCTGCCCCGTCATCGCATACTCGGGCGCGCAGTACCCATACGTGCCCATCACGCGCGTCGAAACATGCGTCTTGTCCCCCACAGGCCCCAGCTTCGCGAGCCCAAAATCCGAGAGCTTCGGGTGCCAGTTCTCGTCTAGGAGAATGTTGGAGGACTTGAAATCGCGGTAGATGACGGGCGGGGAGGCCTCTTCGTGCAGGTACTCGAGGCCCTTGGCTGCCCCTGCTGCTACTCTCATGCGCTTGCTCCACTCCAGACTCGCCCTGCCCTCGGGTAGGTCTGGGGGGAAGCGGGGGCAGGAAGCGGGTGCAGCAAACACAGGGGAAAGGAAGGTAGGTTGAATGGGAGGGGGATGAGGGAGGCAGGAGCGGCGGGGAGGATGTTGGAGGACTTGAAATCGCAGTAGATGACGGGCGGGGAGGCCTCCTCATGCGCTTGCTCCACTCCAGACTCACCCTGCCCTCAGGTAGGTCTGGGGGAAAGCGGGAGAGGGGCAGGGGGAGGGGGGAGGGAGTGGGAAAGAGGGCAGAGGCGGCGGGGGGACGGGGGAGGAGGGGGGAGGAGGGGGGAGGAGGGGGGCGAGGAGGCGGGGACTCGGGAAGGAGGGGGCGGGGTAGGAGGCGGAGGTGGACGAGCGAGTCAGGTGGGGCAGGTCACATGCGTAGCAATCACGCACTGCCTACCACCACGCACATAATGACACCATCTGCTGCTTCTCAGTCCTCACTCCTCCCATTCCTCACACCTCTCGTTCCTCACTCTCCACTTTGCTCCTCACTCCTCTCGTTCCTCGCGCTTCTTGCTCCACACCTCACTCATCTGCTTCCTCACTCCCCCCCCCTCTCACCCCACCGTCAGCACTGCTCTCTTCCTCCCGCTCTCCCGCCCTCACCATGAAGGTGATCCTCAAGAGCGCCACGTGGCATAAATTCGTACACTAGCAGCCGTTGATCGCCGTCCGCGCAGTAACCAATGAGATTCACGAGATTCGGATGGTGCAGCAGGCTGAGCATGAGCACCTCAACCAAGAATTCCCGATTTCCCTGCACGCCGTTTCTATCCAACTGCTTCACCGCTACCACCTGGTTGGGCAACACCAAGAAGTGTTCACAAACATGGCACGGGGGCAAGAGAGAGAACGAGCCGTGTGAGATTCGGATGGTGCAGCAGGCTGAGCATGAGCACCTCGACCAAGAATTCCCGATTTCCCTACACGCCGTTTCTATCCAACTGCTTCACCGCTACCACCTGTTGGGCCAACACAAATAAGTTTTTTAACTTGGCAAAGGACCAAGAAGGGAAGAAGCTGTGTGGGAGCAAGCTAAGCATGAGCAAGTTGACTCGAAACTCCCAGTTACCCTGCAAGCCGTTCCTAACTGTCCCGTGCATCACGCTCAGCCGTTGTCCACAAGCTGTCCCTGTTTGGAACCAACTCACTATTGTGACATGCCCCAAGGATTGGAGATTCAAGCACCTGTTCGAGAGACTCGAGCCACTCACGAGCCACCCTCTGTAACCGTGTCCGACCCCTTGCAAGCTGTCTCACAATAGAGTCGTTTCAATCAACAACCAACCACCTCCCTCTCCCCTCGACTCCAGACAACCCTTGAACACGCGCCCAACCCCGTTACAAGCTGACTCACTCCTGTGCGACGCTTCACGAATCTTTAAGCACCCACCTGGCCTGTATACTCCAGCCACCCTTCGTACACGCGTCCAAACCCGCCCTCGCCTACGCAGGGTAATTAAAAAAAAAAAAAAAAAATCAAAGACACACCCAAGAAGCACCCACCTGGCCGGTAGACTCTAGCCATCCTTTGTACACGCGACCGAACCCGCCCTCGCCTATGAAATTCTTCTCGGAAAACCCGCCCGTCGCTCGCTCCAGTTCTCGGAACGTGAATGTCTGAGCCGCAATCCGCGCTCCTGTAGGCCCCGGCGACGGCGCTGGCACTGCTGCCATTTCGCCCTGCGGTGGCCGCTCCTGCGCGGGCACAGCTGGTGATCCGTGTAACCCTGGTGGACCTTCTGATGGTAACCCGGTAACCTGTGTCGGTGGATTTGACCGTTGGAAATCTGCTGCTGGTCCATCGTCTCGTGATAACAATTGATCTGTCGGTGCCGCGGTTGGAGATTTGTCGGATCTACTAGGTTCTGAAAGGCCGCTTTGGGCTTTAATCTTCGGGCTTTGAGCTAGCAATGGTCCATTATCTGCAAACAATCAAGTCAGAACAAGGGGAAGAAACAGGGCCAAATGAAACACCATGGAAAACAAACAAACTGAATATTCACTCTGGATTTGCAAATAGAGCAACGAAGGAAACATTAAGAGAGGGCGTCGTGTCTGACTGTAGGTAAAGAAGCAGCTCAACGATTCTAAGAAAAATCGTCATTGAATTTCACCATATTAAGGTATTTGAGTCGCCTGATCTTAGCGAAACTCTCTGAAAACGTAAGTCTAATCAGGATTACGAATTCAAGTCCAATATTAAGGTGCGACTGTTGTGACTCTTCCTTCCAGCCTCATCCGCCAAATTCTGGCATAATAACGTTGCAAATGCATCGTCAGTCAGCCTCGAAACTTCTGAGAGCCTTAAACAGCAGCTACCCTTTAATTCAACAAGATGTTGCCTAGAATTCGACCGAACTAATCACGCATGACTATATGCAGTACGACTAAGTGAAGCGTGGAATTTACCACAGTAAGCTTCGAAAGACACCACGAGCGTGTAAAGGTACCTGATAAATCGTCCGGTGCAACTTTCGGAGCGGGAACGGCCTCCTCCGATGCATCTCTCCGTCGAGGAGGAGACGTATCGTCCTTAGGTTTCGATCCCGCACAGCCCATATGACCAGCCTATATTGCCGTACTGCTTAACGAACCCGTTGAGTTAGGTGCGAACACATGCCAGCTGCAGGCAAAATTGTATCATCTACTCAGCATCAGCTCAGACGAAGACAAGAGAGCCACGCGCAATTCGGTCCTAATACAAAGTTACTACGACTAATTCTTGTGTTCTTCAAAACAACACGGAAAACTAATAAAACTAGCACCAAAAAATCTGTGTCACAAGTCTTTAAAGAGCAGCTTCCTGACATTCACGAAACTCCCTGATACGCTATGGCTTCTTAGAGCTGATCTAGGGTTAGCGGATAAAAGCAGAAGAAGCAGACAAAGGATGGTCACAGAACAGCCATGACAAAGAAAGTTCAGGGTGGAGAGAGATGAAGAGGAAGTGCTTATTTCTGCTGGCTAACATTGTTCAACCGCTGTTAAGTAGCAAGGAACCGTTAACAAACGTAGATCATCTCTGCCAACCGCATCATCACAGAACGCCAATTTGGAATCGAGAAGGGATGGATGGATGAGGAGAAAGATGCGGTAGGGTTGAATACGGTAGTTGCAGCCCACTCTGTTCCACAGTGCTCTTCACTTGTGCTTGAGGTGGCTGCCGAATTCGAGAGAGTGTTCCTTCCTTCCTTCCCCGACGTTGACTGACGGACAAGCAACACTCAAACCAGCTTTCGTTTGAAGCTCGTTTTCGTTCAGTCGAAGAAATTGTACAGTGCAATCACTGTGCGACGGGTGCTGCTGCAGTGGTGCTGCTGACCGAAGACATATTCGTTCGAATCGCGTCGCTGATCCGCGTCGCGCATCAACCAAACCACTCCGACCAGCAGTTGCTAGCTTGTGTTCCGCAACTCCGTTCCATTCTGCTTCGTGCCCTCGAAAGAGCTGCATCTTGACTAAAAGCGGGCAGTGGGAGAGAAGTCCTGGGTGGCGGATAGTACTGTACATACGGCACAGTCATGACATGACTCATCGGGAATGCCAGCCATGACCAAGCGACATGACGTGACATGAGATGGATGCTGCTGACTGGGGGGCACCAGACCAGAGCAGACCAGAGATGTGATGTGATGTATGTGACCCTCGAGAACTTCCCCCCCACCCGCACTTCAGGCCTAGACCCTCGGACCACCTTGGGGTGCGTTCCTGGCTAGTGTCAAGCTTCCGGTCATCCGCGGATGACCGGAAGTTGGACCCACTTTGGGCCATCCGAGACCAACTTCGGGTCTTCTGGCCAAAAATTGCCCCTGTTTCCGGAAGACATGAAGTTTGATAGGAAGTTTGACCCAAAGCTTCAGGCCTTCCCGGGAAGGCCCGAAGCTTGACACGGGCCAGGAACGCTCCCTTGATCTCTGTAGGGAACTTTCCCGCCACGCACGCGCGTCAAGCCAATCGGGCAGGTTTGCTTGGTTTATCCAAGTGCCACATGGCCTCCTCTTCTCTGGCTGAATACCGTGTGGCGGCCCGAGCCAATGGCAAGAAGCGAAGTCCAACCAGGCCAATGTTGGATTGGGGGGGATTTGAGGTAAGTGGGAGGGCGGAAGATTGGAAACACGGCAATAGAACGTGAGTGGGTGATACTGTAACGGGCATCGTTTGAACGAGCTTTGTCTAGGGTTGAGCAGGCACAAACTGAAACATACACAAATAAAGAGTGGCGGCATTGATGCTGGATGTTCCAGCTGCGTGATTTTTGGACGATTTCTATCGTGTATCGAGCTGTTTATATAGTGGGTATGAAGTCTGTAACCATGTGCACTTGCCAGCGATCAGTCTGTTCCTCAATTTCGGGTGGCTGGTGGCAGGGTGGACTGGCACGAGGTGCTGACATGGTGACTGACAGGGAAGTTGAGATGGTGCAGGTCAAACCGACTACTTGCACCCCATCACCGTTTCAGACCGACTCCAAACCTACAAAAACAGCTATCCCCCCAACCACAGTTTCATCTCACACCACACCCAAGCGGACATCGAGGGGCAAAGATCAAACTGGGGCCGAAAAATAGCACAGGGGTGTCCGAATTAGGGCCGGGTAAATCTCAACCGTTCAATACATCTCCGGAGCTGCCCATGTGGCTGGGCAGATAACTCGAACCTAAATTTAAAGAAAATCAATAAAATAGCGACGTTGTTGACTCAATGTTATTCTCATAGGAAGCTCGCGTCGTCTTCCTCTGGGGGTATGTTTCATCGTGTACATATTATGCTACACGTCGCTCTACTTGGCCTTAAAAAATAAAACCCTCTCGGAAACGGATGCGACTCGGGGAGGCATCAACCCTAAACGCCAGGCGGGTTCCCGTGTTTAGGGTTGATCCCTCCCAATAATGCGTGCAGGTTCGCGAAGGGTTTTAGTTTTGTTTCCCTGCCCTAACAGTTCCCGGTAGCGTCGTCTGGTGCTTGGTGGCGCTAGCGACGTTAAGTTTCCACTCACTCAGTCACGACGCGTCAGGACATCTGACAAGTTAAATAAATTACGCAATCTTGGGGTCACCTGTTATTCACTCCAAATGCCGGCCCTAATTCGGACACCCTTGTGCTATTTTTCGGCCCCTATTTGATCTTTGCCCGACATCGAGCACATATTGGTATATGGATGGAGCCGAGCTGAGGTGCGTCGCTCTTGTTCGTCCGTTGATGCACTGCGATTCAGCGAATCACCCACACGATAGTACCTAGGATGATAGTTCTAAACCTTTCTGTATCGTAGTCAACCAGTAATAACCGTGGCATGTTTCTGAGAAGCGAAATTCACACAAGTCAAGCTTCCGCCAGAAGCAAGCCTGTTGTTGCCTCACGCCACGGAAGTCACTGATGAGTGATACACCCTTGTTCTCAGCACTCTCACCGGCGGAAGCTCTGGCTACAGTGTTTGGACGTAGCGGGCTGGTGCGATAACTCGGTTGCGGGCAAAGTCGCACGAGGTGACGAGGCAAGCCCTGGACAGTAGAAAACAGTTAACGCTGAATAGCCGTCCCAACCGTTTTGAAAGCAACAGTACCATTCTTTAAAGCTTGAAACATTGACTGACCGCCTTGGGTGAAATTGTCACTATAACGCATGTGATAGGACCTTCTTTGGTCCGTTGCGGCTACACAAAGCGGTTCGGTCAGTATAACATATGCCAGTCTATCGAGAATGAGGGTGTACGTAGTTAGGGAAACCTGGAAAGCTGTATGGAATTTTTTCGAGCGCCCCGCGCGCGTGCCTGTTATCACAGCCACAGGCCGGTGCCGGTGAGACGGTAGAATCGCCATGATGCCAGTTGTGCAAGACTCTACTAAGCAGGACTAGCAATATTCCTGAGGCGCCTCAAAAAGTTATCACGGGCCATAGGTTGGGGTCGGTGAGACGGTGGAACCGCCATAAACGCCCAGTGCAAGATAATGAGCCCGACTAGTTATATCCGGCACTGCTCCATTTCTGACGCATCACTTTGTTTGATTCCCTCAGTCTAGGCGTTCCCGTGGTGCTGTAAGTGGTCGATTCGATCGACGAATATTTCCCAAAAACGCTCAAAATCATGCGGAATTTCCGTGTATTGAGCCGCGATCTCTCCCCATTCTCCACCGTCTCCTCCGTTCGCGGCTTGGCATTCGCTGTCCTGCTCCTCTCTCCCTTCCTATCTCCCCCGTCCTTTTGCCGTCCCTTCGACGTATCCACGTCGAATCGCGGGATCCTGCTGTGGAAACACCCGCAATCATCGCAGGAGCAGGAGAACCAGCAGCAGCAACAGCATCGGGTTTCTGACGCCGTTGTCACGCGGAATTCGTTTCGGAAAGCACCGTCGCAGAGCCTTGTCGCTGATGCGGCTCGATCCGGCACCAGCAGCACCAGCACCAGCAGCAGCAGCAGCAGCAAAAAGGGAGCGCGAGGGGTTGCTAGTTCTACTGTGGTTGCTGATAGTACTACTCGGGTCGGCGTGGAATCAGAAACGTCAGAATACGGGTTACCAGCCTTGGACGGCGAAATTCGCGGAAAGGTTGGCGAGAACGACAAGCGGGCGAGGAACACGCAGTTTGAACCTGTCCGGAACGATGACGTTGTTCGATTGAAGCAGTTGGAAACTTCCACGAAGTTCTTGGGTTTCTTGCACGACAAGGCGATCCGGTCCAGAATGCCCGTTCTGCACTCCGTTCTCTGGGAAACGCCGTGGCTGCCGGTTAGCCGTCAGGATTACTTCCGTCCTGACGGCCGGTACCTCTTCATAACCGGCTCACGTGACTACTGCGCTGGAGTGAAGCATTTCCACCTCAGCCTGACGTGTCTGATCGCGGAGGCGGCATATCTGAACCGTACACTGATTCTGGACATGACTCAGTGCGTGAACGCGTGGCACAGTGGAGGCATGCATCATATCAGATCCATCCACGTGTACTATGACCTGGACTCGCTCAGGTAAATGAATTATATAATTTATTGTATTAATTTTCTGTTTCCTTTTTCCGGCTCTTGTGTACCATGACCTGGACTCGCTCAGGTAAATTAAATATTTGCGTTTCCTTTTCCGGCTTTTGTGTACTATGACCTGGATTCGCTCAGGTAGGCTCATTTTTCATGTTTTTTTTCGTTTGTCCAGCGATTTCAAGAAAAAAGTCTGGCCCCCCAATTCGCCCTCGCCCCCCCCCCCCAGGACCATGCCCTTCACGCTGCTGCAGGGCTTTTTGAGGGGGTCGCGAGTGGCAGACGCCGCTTCAACATAGTCTATCTCCCTTCTGCCCCTTCTCCCCTTCCCCCTCCCCCTTCACCCCCCGCTATTTCCCCCCAGGACCGTGCCCTTCACGCCGCTGCAGGGCTTTCTGAGGGGGGCGCGCGAGTGGCAGGCACCGCCTCAATCATAGACCATCTCCATTCCCGCTTCTCCCCCCTTTTCGCCCCCTCCTACCCCCCTCCTCCCGCGCCCCCCTCTTTCCCCAAGGACCGTGCCCTTCACGCCGCTGCAGGGCTTTCTGAGGGGGGCGCGCGAGTGGCGGGTGCAGGAGAGGCGGGCGGGGCGGGAGGGGACTATCCGCGCACGTGTGGTGGATGAAAGGGCGCCCATGGTCGCACTGGCCGCGGATGGAGCTACTCTGGTTGTGATTCGCGAAACCAACTACGGGTTCAGCACGTGCAAGGTGGGCGGGCTTTTGCCTTTTTTTTTTTTCGTATGTTTGGTTTCAACCACATTCCTTCTTCCTCTACCCTCTCTGGACTGGCCTTCCCTCACAGAATTCCGTTCCTTTTTTCCCACATATCTCCCCCCTCTTCCAGCTCCAAAGCACCCCCTTATTGGTAGTTGAAGCCACCATTCGATTCCAGCCAAAATCATTCTTCCTCCACACTCCCTCCACAATCCCTGCTCACTCTCCCCCATCCAGAATCCCAGGTCTTGTCTTCCGCACTTCCCCCTGTTCCCCCGTGCACCAAAGCACCCCCTCACAGCCATGTGCTTCCAGCCATTCTCTCCTGTCACTTTTCCGTATACTCCCTGCCCTCCCAACCCCTCTCCCCCCCGCTTCCTCCCCCCCCCCACCTCCTCCCTTTTCCTTTCCAGCGCCAGAGCACCCCAGCAGGGGTGAACGAGGCGGCCATTCGGTTCCGCCTGGAGCTGCTTCCAGCCATTCTCTCCTCTCACTTTCCCATATACCCCCTGTCCCCCCCACCCCCCTGTCCCCCCACCCCCACCCCCTCCAGCGCCAGAGCACACCCGCAGGAGTGAACGAGGCAGCCATTCGGTTTCGCCCGGAGCTGCTGGCGCTGGCAGCAAACATCTCGGCGTCCATGAATGGCGGCGACTTTGACGCCGTGCATGTCAGGCGCGGGGACAAGCTGCGCCCAGAGTTCTGGCCCCACCTCGACCGCGACACACGCCCCGACGCGTAAGGCAAACTGTGACTTCAGTTTCGAATCTCGGCTACTGTGTCTTTGTCATATTTCCATAGTCCTGATGATGCTTCATGCGCCGCAATCTTTTTTCTCTCTTATGATATTTGCGTAAGCCACTGCTCCCACACATCTGCCATTGCTTCCTGGGCCCCAAACAGCTTGTTCCTTTCAGTGAACGAATGGACTTGGCTTCTGTATTTATTTTGATATCTGCATTCTTGCCCCACTTGCCACGTTATCCTTGCTTTGATTCCATCCAGTTTGCTGGAGAAGCTTCCCAGGTTCGTTGCACCTGGACGCACTCTGTACATTGCGACCAATGAAAAAACGCCAGGGTTCTTTGACCCGTTGAAGGCAATCTACACCATTCGGATGTTTCAAGATTTTCATTATCTCTGGGCTCCTGGCACACCCTGGTATGATGGGTACACACGTCTGCTTGGCCCGGACCCCAAAATGGATGCATACATGGAGGTGAGTTACAGTTACTGTTACATTTGCATGTGTGTGTGTGTGTGTGTGTGTGTGTGTGTGTGTGTGTGTGTGTGTGTGTGTGTGTGTGTGTGCGTGCGTGCGTGCGTGTGTGTGTGTGTGCGTGTGTGTGTGTGTGTGTGTGTGTGTGTGTGTGTGTGTGTGTGTGTGTGTGTGTGTGTGTGTGTGTGTGCTCGTGCTGTGGTGGTCGTGTGTATTGGGCTCATTTGGACTGTATTCTCTGTTTCAGGTTATTATAGAATATACGATTCTTCAAAGTGCAGGAGTAACTGTGGAGACCTTTAATGACCTTACGGATGACGATATTGCCGGAAATGTGTAATTTAAGGCCGATGTATTGTATTTCTGTGTGTGTTGAAACGACCCATGAAGGTTCTTCTATCATTTATAGTTATTATTATGTATGGAACCACTTTTTGATAAGATGAAACCGGATGTGCAGTGCTTTTCTATGGTGAGCAGATCTCATTGTCGCGGATGTTCCAGTCTTCTGGTTGAGTGCCATTCAGTGTCATTGTTCCCTAAATACTAGCTGCACACCACTTAGGGCGAAGGATACAGCGTAGAGGTTGAGCTTAGTTTCCGCGCTTTCTTCCTCGCGACGCGCCCATTTTCAGGCGTTTGACCGTTGAGAACGAGTCTGCAGTACTAGCGTAGCGTCTAAGGTTTCCAGGCTCCGGCACTGATGTGACCCGAACTAGTGCATAGCAGTCCAAGTGTAGTTCGAGTCGATTAAAAAATACACCTCAGTTTCTTAGTACTTGTGACGCTTCCGCACCCTTGTGACCAGAGTGGTGCTTCGAGTTGCCGAAGCATGGGATCCGGTTCAGGTGATGGCTCCAGAGTTGACGACGTCCCTCAGGAGATTCTCGATCTTCTCCCGGCCGATCCGTTCGAAATGCTGCGAATATCGCGAAGCATCGCCGTTAGAGCCATGTCCGCGCACGCGCAGCGAGCGGAGCGAGAGTCGAGTAGCATGCGCAGCGACTACGAAGCGAGCCAAGGGTCGGTGAAGAGCCTCGAGGAGAAAGTCTCGAGTCTAAAGGCCTCCCTACGGGAAGCTATCGACAAGGTCGAGAAGTCGGAACGGGAGCAGGTGCGTTGACGTCCTTCCTTTTTCCTCTTAACCCTTATTGCGCTTTTCTCGTACCTAAGTTCTCCATTTCCCCTCTCTCGTCCATTCGTTGTCCCATGCTTCTCTTAAGTCCACCTCACCGTTCCATCCTTTTTTATTACCTCTTCCATTCACTCCGCTGTGTCTAGTTGGGAGGTGCATCAGAACGAGCCTACCTTATCGCCCCGTCCTTCTCTCAAACCGCTTGCATTCACCGCGTTGTTTCTCGCCACTGGCAGGCGCGGCTGTCCAATGAGAAGACGGCACTTGTCGCCATGGTTCAGAAGCTCAACTGTAACGTGGCAAAGGTGGGTGTTCGTTCCCCCCATCCCCACTCAGGTTATCCTCACTCTGTTTGTGAAGTGAAAGCCATGCATTTTTTCTGTTCGCGTCCCTCACTTTCCTCTCAATGTCGTCATTCGGCAATTCACAAATGTGTGTTTCCTTTTTATTTTTACATTTTGTTTGTTGTTGTTGTTGTTGTTGTTTTTTTTTTTTTTTTGTATGTTTGTTTCGCTGTCTCGTGACTTTTGCGTACAGCTGGAGACGTTCAAGCGCACGTTGATGCAGCAGCTGCAGGACGAGAACGATGACGAACCACCCTCTATGGTGAGCTCGTCGTATTGAATTCTCATCCCTTTGCGTGTACATATGTTAATTTTTGAATTGCTCCGTTCCTCTCCCTCACCCACCACCCCCGTCATCTTCCTCACCCTTACCTGCCCCTTTTTGCCTCCCTCCTTCACCCTTATCTGTTCCTTTCTCCTTCTCTTCTCCACCCTTACCTGTCCCTTTCTCCTCCCTCCCTTCACCCGTACCTTCCCTTCTCCTCCCTCCTTCACCCTTACCTGTTCCTTTCTCCTTCTCTTGTTCACCCTTACCTGTCCCTTTCTCCTTCTCTTCTTCACCCCTACCTTCCCTTCTCCTCCCTCTCTCCACCTTTACCCGTCGCTCTCTCCTCCCCTACTCACAGGTCGCTGCCACTGCAACTGCTCCCAAGCCAGCAGCATCAGAGCCCACCACGGCCTCGGCTGGTAGCGGGGCTTCCGCTGCTAGACAGACTGGTGAGTGTGGGGATGAAGAGACTGGGGAGTGCATATGACAAGGAAGAAGTTGATGAGTGCCTTGTGCTGGGAATGGTTCATCTGTTGAGGGTGGGGATGAAGGGACAGGAGGGATAGGCCCAGGTGGAGGAGAGCGCATACAACTGCTGTTCCTTCTGAGTACGGGTTTGGAGCAGAGGGGGTAGGGCGGGCACTCCCCTCAGGTGTAGCGAGGGTGTTTTTGAGACGTCTCAAAACTACCCTCGCTACACGGGGCGGGCACGCCCCTCAGGACGCCCCCCCTCATCTTTTTCCATTCCCCTTTCATCCGGCTTTTCCTCTTTTCTCAGAGAAGGCTTTCTACGACACTGTCGTGAGGCCGTGGCGGGATTCCAAGAAAGTGGCAGATGCATGGGCTCTGTGGGCTAAGCCAAGCTTCCTTATCAATGGCAAGTCTTTGCGCGATGTTTGCGATGACACGCAGAAGAGTTTTTTTTACCACATACGCCAAGTTTGCGCCTGGCGAACCCACCCCTATGACTGTGGGCACAAGCGAACGGAAAATGCGTCGCGTGCGGGTTGTTATGCAAGCCATAGAGACATTCAGAGTGGATGACTCTGCTGCAGAGACTGGAATAGCTGTTGCGCGCGTAAACAGGTTGTTGGAAAGGTCGAACCTCACCGCTCTCACAAACGGTCTGATTCTCGGGGCCACGCTACCGAAAAAGAGGCCGCGTACAGCAACGGTGTGCGGGCTGAGCGCTCACGAAGAGTCGCGACGCACGATTAGTTGGCTCGTTGACGAGAAGCTGCGCGACGAGGGGTGGGCAAAATCGCTATTTGGTGAGGACGAATGGGAGGAGATCAAGGCGGAAGAAAAAAAGAAAGGCATGGTGAAGGTGCCCGCGTCGACACAGGCTTCTCGGTAGATTGTGCTAAGGTTTTTGCAGGAGGCTTCAAATGCAGTATGTGAGCTGATATGGCTAAAGCAATTAGGTGCATGAAACCAGTTTTGCATTTAATTGATCTGTATGTTTTATATTTCAATGTTCCCATGTGGAGCAGAGCCCATTGTCACGGATGCTCCAACCTTTGGGGATTTCTCCAATCACATCGCAGCTTCTCGCCCCTAAACATATTCTCGCGCAAAGCACACTAATGATGTCTCTCGGCTCGGCAGCAGTATCAAGTTTGGCAGGGGGACGCACCAAGGGGGGAGGCTGGCTGCCCATAGGCTAAGCCTCGTCGAGAGGCTTGGGTTGCGTGTCAGAAGTACTGTAGCTCCATCTCCATGCCATACCACTCTCAAGGCTAAACTTTTGTTTCCTCTCCACCTCATTCCATCCTCCTCGATTACTAAAGAACTACACTTCATCCCATTCCATCTCTCTTCAAACAGTATCATGAAAGCCAAGCCAGACTTTCCATGTCCTAAACACTAACCTTCGCCATTGTTTTAGATAGCAGCAACCCCGCATATTTAGGGCACGGGATCAAGAGTCAGAAAGTGAAGCATTTCGTCCTCTCCCTCGCAGCGCGCCCGTTTCCTCATATTTGACCCCGCCGAGAACGCATTTTAAGTATCAGTATCTATAGCTTCCAGGGCTCCGGCACTGGTGTGACCCGTAGTAGCGCGTAGCAGGGCCTATTTGTTTTCCGAGTCGACTAAAGAACACACCTCGCTCCCGCACCTTAGTGACCAGATTAGTGCTTTGAATAGCCTTGGAATGGGATCAGGTTCAGGCGATGGCTCCGGAGTTGATGACATTCCGCAGGAAATTCTCGATCTTCTCCCGGCCGATCCGTTCGAAATGTTGCGGATATCGCGAAGCATCGCCGTTAGAGCCATGTCCGCGCACGCGCAGCAAGCGGAGCGAGAGTCGAGTAGCATGCGCAGCAACTACGAGGCGAGCCAAGGGTCGGTGAAGAGCCTCGAGGAGAAAGTCTCGAGTCTGGAGGCCTCCCTACGGGAAGCTATCGACAAGGTCGAGAAGTCAGAACAGGAGCAGGTGCGTTGTCCTTCGTTTCTCTTCAAATCCCTTCACTTTCCTTTAATTCCCCCTTCGATTCCCCTTCATTTCCCATCATTTTCCTTGATATCCAGTCATCCTTAATATCCCTTTATATGCCTTCGTCCATCATCATTCCGCTTCACATTTCCTGCCATTCTGCTCCGTGCTTTGGCTATCTATTCTCGCGCCCTTCTCGTACCTATATTCTCGGTTTCCCCTCTCGTCCTCGCTCGTTCATTGTCCGCGCTGCTCTAAGGGCGTATTCCTGGCTTCGTGTCAAGAATGAGTTTGTGTCAGCCTAGAACTTTGGATCGCGCGTGATTGGCCCGTTGTGATTTTTGGGCCAATCGCGTGAGTTCCAAGGTTCTAGGTTGACACCAAAGTCCACCTCCGCGTCTCGTCCTTTCCTCGAACCTCTTCCATTCACCCCGCCGTTTCTCGTTGTGAGGTGCGTCAGAGTTAGCCCGCCGTGGCTTTTCTTCAGTTTCCCCAAACATTTCCCCGTTGTCTCTCGAAACTGGCAGGCGCGGCTGTCCAATGAGAAGACGGCACTTGTCGCCATGGTGAAGAAGCTCAACCGTGACGTGGCAAAGGTGCGTCGTCCCCCTCTCTCCCATCCTGACTCTGTTCGTAATAAATTGCGCGTTTGGCCCTCTCATCACCCGTGTCTGCTTTTACCAACCAATCATCCACAAATTACTACTTTACTATGGCAGAGTGAATGTCAGGCCGTTTTTCCGTCCGTGTCCCTCAGAATGTGTTTTATGCGATTTTTTTTTTCTTATTTATTACTATACTTTGAACTTTTACTTCTGCTTTCAGCTGGAGACGTTCAAGCGCACGTTGATGCAGCAGCTGCAGGACGAAAACGACGACGAGCCACCCTCCATGGTAAGTGAGCACTTGCGCTCGACTCTCATCCCTCTGCCTGCGCACCTGGTATCAGGTCGCCTCTGCCTTCGCACCTGGTATCAGGTCGCCTCTGCCTGCGCACCTGGCTGGTATCAGCCTAGCAGGTCACCGTTGATTCAGCAGCTGCAGGACGAGAACCACGACGAACCGCCCTCCATGGTGAGTGAGGGAGCAATTGCGCTGAAATCATAACCCTTTGCCTGTGCATGAGTTGATTTCATTTCTCCGTTCCCCTCACCCCATCCCGTTCTCCTGTTCAGCGGGTCAACGCCACTGCCGCCGCTCCCATTTCTGCAGCAGCAGATCTCCCCTCCTCCCTCACTTCACCCTTGCCCGTCCCTTTCTCCTCCCCTACTCACACGTCGCCGCCAGTGCCGCTGCTCCCAAGTCTGCAACCTCAGATGCTCCCTCCTCCCCCACTTCACACTGCCCGTCCCGTTCTTCTCCCCCTTTTTCCCGTACCCGTCCCTTCTCTCGTCCCCTACTCGCAGGTCACCACCACTGCCGCTGTCCCCAAGCCAGCAGCATCAGAGCCCACCACCGCCTCGGCTGGTAGCGGGGCATCCGCTGCCAAGCAGACTGGCGACAGCGCGTCTGGTGAGTGTGGGGAGGAGAGGTAAGGGCAAGTGGGCAGTGCGTGGGTCGAGAGGGAGAAACCAGCTGGGGACAGCGCTTTTGGTGGGCATGGGGATTAAGAGAGGGCAGGGACGGGATGGTGGGGCAGCGCGTGAGACATTGAGGAACTTGGGGATGGCGTGTTTGCCATTACAGTCTTCTGCGTGCCATCTGTCATGTTCCATGTATGTACTACCATGTACCATGTACCATGTGCCATGTGCCATGTGCCATGTACCATGTGCCATCTGCTGCTCCTCTCTCTCATCCTCTCTACATGCTCCCATCCAATCAGATGCGGACAGCAATGCTGGGGACAAGGCCAAGCCAGCCAATCAGACGCCAACGCCAGCAGCAGCAGAGACTAGTAAGCCCGCAATACCTCCTCCTCAGGCCCCCTCTCTCTCTCCTCTTCCTTTTCTTCACTCGTTTCTTCTGTACCCTTCCCCTTCCAACGAGAAACATCATGGGCAGAAGCAAACTGCATGCATCGTGCTCTGCTCGCATACCAACTAGTTTCCCTCTCATCCCATATCCCTTGCCTCTTTTCCTCCTCTTGCCTTATCTGCGCCCAGAAAGTTTCGTGCTTCCAACGAGCAGAGCAACAGCAATCTGCAAAATTCCACACGAACCCGCTCTCATCTGACACCTCTTGCTTCCTGACCTGTCTTATCATATCAGCCCCCAGGCCTCCCAACAGAGAGGTTCCAACGGGCAACGGCATGGGCAGCAGCAAGCAGCAGCAAGCTACTCGCATGCTGACTAGCTCCGCCCTCATCTCTTACCCCTTGCCTTGCCTCTCAGCCCCCAGGCCGCCCAGCTTAGTGGTCCCAACGGGCAGCAACATAGACAGCAGCAAGCAGCAAGCAGCAAGCCGCAAGCAGCATGCAGCAAGCAGCAGACAGCAAGCAGCAAGCAGCAAGCAGCAAGCAGCAGACAGCAAGCAGCAAGCAGCAGACAGCAAGCAGCAAGCAGCAAGCAGCAAGCAGCAAGCAGCAGACAGCAAGCAGCAAGCAGCAAGCAGCAGACAGCAAGCAGCAAGCAGCAAGCAGCAAGCAGCAAGCCGCAAGCCGCAAGCAGCAATCAGCAAGCCGCAAGCAGCAAGCAGCAAGCAGCAGACAGCAAGCAGCAAGCAGCAAGCAGCAGACAGCAAGCAGCAAGCAGCAGACAGCAAGCAGCAAGCAGCAAGCAGCAAGCAGCAGACAGCAAGCAGCAAGCAGCAAGCAGCAAGCAGCAGACAGCAAGCAGCAAGCAGCAGACAGCAAGCAGCAAGCAGCAAGCAGCAAGCAGCGAGCAGCAAGCAGCAAGCAGCAAGCAGCAAGCAGCAGACAGCAAGCAGCAAGCAGCAGACAGCAGACAGCAAGCAGCAAGCAGCAGACAGCAAGCAGCAGGCAGCAAGCAGCAAGCAGCAGACATCAAGCAGCAAGCAGCAAGCAGCAGACAGCAAGCAGCAAGCAGCAGACAGCAAGCAGCAAGCAGCAAGCAGCAAACAGCAAGCCACGTGCATGCTGACTCTTTTCCCCCTTATCCCAAACCCCTTGCTTCCTTTCCTTCTCTTTTCTTCTCAGCCCTCAGGCCGCCCAGCTTAGTGGTCCCAACGGGCAGCAACATGGGCAGCAGCAAGCAGCGCACGCCCCTTATGACTCCCTCCCTGGTCTTGTCTCTCTTGCCCCTTCTGTACTTCCCCCCTCGTCTCATACCCCTTGGTCTGTCTAATCAGCCCCCAGGCCTCCCAGCATTTCAATTCCTACGGGCAGCAGCATGGGCAGCAGCAAGCAGCGCACGCCCCTCATGACGCCCTCCCTGGTCTCCCCCCAATACACGCCCTCCGCCACTCCCCCCCACTCCGCCTCCGGTGCTCCCCGTGAAGGTGAGCGCTGCATATGGTGCAAGGGTGGAAGGGTGCATGGGATGCATGGGGTGCATGGGGTGCATGGGGAGCATGGGATGCATGGGGTGCATGGGGTGCATGGGGAGCATGGGATGCATGGGGTGCATGGGGTGCATGGGGAGCATGGGATGCATGGGGTGCATGGGGTGCATGGGGTGCATGGGGAGCATGGGGAGCATGGGGAGCATGGGGAGCAAGGGGTGCATGGGGCGCAAGGGGCGGATGGGTTGCATGCTTCAGTATATGGGTGCATGTGCAGGATGCATGGGGTATAGGGGTGTGACTATGGTACACGCGCTCTGCCACTCTTCCCCACTCCGTCTATGGGTGTACGGGATGGGACGTTAGCCTGGTGTGTCTGTATGGGACGTTAGCCTGGTGTGCCAGTATGGGATGTTAGCATGGTGACACGTCATTTAGCACGTCGTTTTGTCATTTCCATGTGGAATAGCACGGCCATGGATGTGCATATGTGCGTGCGTGTGTGTGTTCCCCTGTGCTTTGTTCACAGGTCGGCCTCCCCGTGTGGATGGGAAGGAGTTCTTCAGACAAGCAAGGTAACGCCCGCTCCCCCTCCTCATTGCTTTCTGTTTGAAGCATCTCAAAAGCCCTTCGCGCGCATCACAGGTTGGCCTCCCCTTGTGGATGGGAAGGAGTTCTTCAGACAAGCAGGGTAATGCGCGCTCCCCCTCTCATTCCTTTCTCCTTTCCGTTTTTAGATTCTAAACTTATCTCTCAAAATTGGCACTCCTCCGCACTCTCCACACCCTGTTTCCACCTCTCCCAGGAATCGTCTGTCATACGAGCAGTTTAACGCCTTCCTCGCCAACATCAAGGAGCTCAACAGCAGTGCATGCTTCTTTCCCTTCTTTCCCCCTCCTCCCCCCCTCCCCATCCCCCAGGAATCGTCTGTCATACGAGCAGTTCAGCGCCTTCCTCGCCAACATCAAGGAGCTCAACAGCAGTTCCTTACTGGTTTCTGCCTTCTGTCCCTTCGTTCCCCCTCCTCCCCCTCTCCGCCTCCCTCTTCCTCCCTCACCTCTCCCAGGAATCGTCTGTCATACGAGCAGTTCAGCGCCTTCCTGGCCAACATCAAGGAGCTCAACGCACACAGACAGTCCAGAGAAGTGCGCCTCTTTCCCCCACAGCCCTTCACCTCTTTCCCCCACAGCCCTTCACCTCTTTCCCCCACAGCCCTTCACCTCTTTCCCCCACAGCCCTTCACCTCTTTCCCCCACAGCCCTTCACCTCTTTCCCCCACAGCCCTTCACCTCTTTCCCCCACAGCCCTTCACCTCTTTCCCCCACAGCCCTTCACCTCTTTCCCCCACAGCCCTTCACCTCTTTCCCCCACAGCCCTTCACCTCTTTCCCCCACAGCCCTTCACCTCTTTCCCCCACAGCCCTTCACCTCTTTCCCCCACAGCCCTTCACCTCTTTCCCCCACAGCCCTTCTCCTCTCCTTCCCAACAGCCCTTCTCATCTCCTCCCCCACAGCACTCCTCCCTCTCCCCCACACGGCCTCGCCTTCTACCTTTTCTCCCCACCTTGTTGTGCTCCTCCCCCACGCACCCATTTTTCTCTCCAAACCCCTTTCCACCTCCCGCGCTCCACCCCTCGCCTCTCCCCTGGCCCGTAGATTTCAAGTAAATGCTTCTGTCGAGTCTTGTTCTTGCCGCAACCTCCTTTCCCCCCCCCCCCCCCCCTTGCCTCCATTCACGCTTTTCCTGTCCTCACCTCACCAGACCTAATTCAGTAAAGCACGACTACTGGAAACGCCTTAGGTTCCCACAGGAACACCTCCTCACATGCCCTTATTCTCCATGAAGTTCCTCATTTGTCCTCTTGTTTTTCCAAGGTGACTTTTGAGTCGACTCAAAAGGTTTCCACAGGAACACCTCCTCACATCCCCTTATTCTCCATGAAGTTCCTCATTTGTCCTCTTGTTTTTCCCTCAATCTCCCCTTGTTCCCGAAATATTTCCACCTGAACCGCCCCTCGCCCTCCCATCCTCGCCGGAAACGTTGCGCAAGGCAGATGAGAAATTTGGCCCCGACCCGACAACAAGGACCTCTATACGGCCTTTGACGGGCTGCTGTCTGTCACGCCATCTGCTGTCTTGAAGCTCCTTTTCTCCACCCACTTTTTCCCACCTCAAATGCTTGTCATGGCAGGAAACGCTGCGCAAGGCTGACGAGATATTCGGTCCCGACAACAAGGACCTCTACACGGCCTTTGACGGGCTGCTGTCGCGACACCTGCCATCCTAGACCACGTTTCAGGCGCGGCTGTTGAGGGGTCTCAGCGCTTGTCCTAGACACTCTGCGCAGCAAATAACGGTCCCAACATCAAATATCTCTGCATCCCCTCTAACGGTCCCTTCTGCCGCCCTGCACCCGCTTCCTGCCACCGCCGTCTGTCACAACATCCGCCGTCTTAATCCCTTTTGAGAATTCTCAAAAGCATCCGCCGTCTTAATCCCTCCCAGCACATGCCGCCGCCTTATGCCTGCTCCCTGCACCCCACACACCCGCTTCCTGCCACCCTGCATCAGCATCTGCCACCTCAACCCGGCATCCTGCCAAGATGCTGAGCCTAGGCAATAATTATTTTTGTAGGTGTCTGATGTCCTTTGGCCTCCCACCAGCCTAAGCCTGCTTCTCATCCTTCCATCTTGCCTCAAATCCCATGTACGACCACCGTCAGCTTTTGAGTCGACTCCAAAGCTATCCCATGTACGACCGACCACTGTAAGGCAGTAATTTACCAACCTAGAAAAGTATGGTGTTCTCTCTTTGCAGCACTGGTCTTATGCTTGGAGTGTTTCAGGTATTTTGTGTGTCTCACACGATAATTCTTGCACCTGTATGATCAAGCGGGGTTATGGTACAGTTCTGTAGCACTAGCAACAGCTGCTTATTTATTGATTTTTTTAGTGTAGTGTCCTAAATGGGTTGTGCCAGGATCTGAGTAGGCACTGGTTCAGGGCTAGACCTCACCACGGAGCATACCGTACAGCAATGGCCCATGTAGCTTTAGATGTTGCACTAGAGTCGTTTGTTTGGCTGTATTATCTCTAGGCATATAAATTTTAAAAGGGAGCGTAAATCAGAAATGAATGCGCATGGGCTGGAGGAATTGGCTCAGTGTAGCTGCACCAGGATAACGAATTCTGTTTTGATTCCCATCCCACAGGAAGTCAAAGGCAACCAACCAGTTTTGTGTAAGCATGTCACTGCATCATCAATTCTACCGCATCAAAACTCAGTATGAACAAGAATGGCACCAAGCACGACAACCAAGCCCTGTATGGGCTAGCACACACAATAGAGCAGGCATTATTACGGTATACAGGGAGCACATTAGAGCACAATACAGGGCAGTAAATGCTCTGTAACAACAAGTGCTGTTGTCTTTTAGCAGTCAATGCCTGCTCATGGCTGAAGGCCTTATTCCACCCTCTGCATCGCTAGTGAGGTTGTTGAACGTGAAAACTTTTGTTTTCGCGGCAAACAGAACCTTGTACTCCACAATGGCCTGTGAGCACAATGCACAACAGGTAAGAGAAAAAGACGGCAGGTTAGACACACCGGGACAGACACACATACGGACGGCAAACAGTACCTTGTACTCCACAATGGCCTGTAGCATACGAGAAAGCAATGAAAAGGTGGTGATTAGACACACAAGAATATAAGGGCACACACGGGGACACATGCACGCACACACAAGAATATAAGGGCACACACGGGGACACATGCACGCACACACAAGAATATAAGGAAAGCCACACATACACACTAGCACAGTGGCAAACAGAATCTTGTCTTCCACTATGGAAGAGCAAGGAAATGGCGGTGATTAGACACCAAGACTCACACATGTGGAGACACACACACACACACACAGACACACACAGACACACACAGACACAGAGACAGACACACACACACACACACATACACACACACACACACACGCACGCACGCATGCACACACACACACACACTCACTCTCACACACACACACACACACTCTCTCTCTCTCTCTCTCTCACACACACACACACACACACACACACACACACACACACAAATAGGCATAGCAGTCACTGTAACTCCATGAAAAAAAAGTCTTAGCGTGTACCGTACCTCCATGTACGGGTCGAGCTTGGGGTTCGCACCCAGGATTCGCGCGTATCCATCGAACCAGGGCGTGCCAGGCGCCCAGAGATTGTCGAAGTCCCGAAATCGCCTAATCGCGAAAAGAGCCTTCAGCGGGTCAAAGAACCCTGGCGTTTTCTCATTCGTCGCGATGTAGAGAGTGCGTCCAGGTGCAACGAACCGGGGGAGCTTCTCCAGTAGACTGTTACAGAGCGAAATCCAGGGAAAATACAGGTAACAGGAAACCATTCGGTGGAAAAATCTGACTATGCACCCCAAGAAGCTTAAAAAATGTTCACCACTAGCAGCATTCATTATTAACTTATTATCATCTTAACACAGCTGAATTCGAGTCAAGATTGGCTGACTTACGCAGGAAGGCTCATGTCATCTGCCATGTGCGGCCACATTTCAGTGGTGAGCTTGCCTCCTCTCCTCACTCTCACGGCGTCGTAGGTGTGACTATTGAGTCGACTCGAAAGTCACCTTGAGGCGTTGACTTAGACTTACGCGGGAGGGCTCGTGTCATTCGCAACGTGCGGCCACACTTGAGTGTTGAGCTTGTCACCTCTCCTCACTCTCACGGCATCGTAGTCCCCCGCATTCATGGATTGCGATATGTTGGCTGCTAGTTCCCTTAGCTCCGGGCGAAAGAGAATGGCGGATTCGTTCGCTGTGATGTAGTCGAATGGCTGTCATGGATAGGTGAAGGATTTTGGATGGGGCAGGAGAATACGTGGATTGTGACATGCTGGCTGCTGGTCCCCTCAGCTCCGGGCGAAAGAGAATAGCAGTCTCATTCGATGCAATGTAGGGTCATATCGCTGTTACACATGGGTGGAAGGGTGCGGTGGGTGGGTCAAGGTGGCTTTTGAGACGTCATAAAAGCCACTCCGGGCGGAAGGGAAATGACAGATTCGTTCGTTCTGTCATGGATGGATGGAGAGATGGATGGATGGATGGGTGGGTGGGTGGGTGGGTGGGTGGGTGGGTGGGTGGGTGGGTAGAGCAAGCACGTAGGTGGATTGCTTGAACGAGCGCAAGGCATGCGAATAAGAGAGAGGAGAGGAGAGGAGAGGAGAAGAGAGGAGAGGAGAGGAGAGGAGAGGAGAGGGGAGGAGAGGAGAGGAGACTTAGAACTATAAGCCCTCACCAGTTGCAGCGCTCGCCTGGTTGTGCTGGGGGAGGAACTTAAGCGCTCACCAGGTTGTGCCAGTTGCAGCGCTCGCCTCGTCCCAATCACCCTTGTCCTTGAGTCTGCTTACACAACGCGGCCACGCAGATGACTTTTGAGTCGACTCAAAAGTCAATCACCCTTGACCTTGAGTCTGCTTGCACAACGCAGGCGCGCAGATGGGCTGCACATGACACACACTCCCCTGCAGATATAGATACAAGGTGACTTTTGAGTCGACCCATAAGTTTCCTTGGAAGTACTCTTAAGAGCAGTCTGTTGGTCCCCCTCTTACTCTTGTCCGTGTGTCTGCTTCAACCACACGTGCAGAGAGGGCTGCACCTGCAGATCCTCCGCCAGATCCTCTGCTGCCGCTCCGCTTTTTCTTCCCCGCCGCTCCCCTTTTCCTTCCCCTCAAGCGCCGTCCCGCCGCCTCCCCCTCTTCATGCGCCTCCTCCCCGCTGTTGCCCCCGTCCCCTCCCCCCTGCCCCTGCTGCCGCCGCCACTCCGTCAGCCCTTCCAGGAACCAGTTCAGAGGGGTGAATCTGGCGGCCCTGCAGAGAGGAGGGGGGGAGGGTGGGGGGGTGGGAGGGAGGTTGGGAGGAACTGTTTAGTAATTTTCGAGGTGCTGCCACTCCGTCAACACTTCCAGGAACCCGTTCAGAGGGGTGAATCTGGCGGCCCTGCGGGGAATAGAGAGAGGGGCGGGGGTGGTGGGATGGTGGGGGTGGGGGGGTTGTGGGGAACTGTTGAGTCATTCCGAGCCGCCGCCGCTCCGTCAGCACATCCAGGAAAGCGTTCAGAGGGGCCACGTGTAGAAAGTGTATTTTTGAGACGTCTCGAAAATACACTTTTTACACGTCACTTCCAGGAACCCGTTCAGAGGGGTGAATCTGGCGGCCCTGCAGAGAGGGAGGGAGGGGGGGAGGGGTGGGGGGGGTGGGGGGTTGGGAGGTTGGGAGGAACTGTTTAGTAATATTCGAGGTGCCGCAACTCCGTCAACACCTCCAGGAACCCGTTCAGAGGGGTGAATCTGTGCATTCTGCGAGTGATGAAGAGGAAAAAAAACAAATAAATAAAAATAAAATAAAGATAAAGGTGGAAAAAGAGATGCAGTAGAAAAGAAACGAAAGGGTGTTACCTGGGGGAGGGTGTTACCTGGGGGAGGGTGTTACCTGTTAGAGGGTTTTACCTGAGAGACGGTAATACCTGAGAGGCGGTGTTACCCGAGAGACGGTGTTACCCGAGAGACGGTATTACCTGAGAGGCGGTATTACCTGAGAGACGGTATTACCTGAGAGACGGTATTACCTGAGAGGCGGTATTACCTGAGTGACGGTATTACCTGAGAGGCGGTATTACCTGAGTGACGGTATTACCTGAGAGACAGTCTTACCTAAGGGAGGGCAGGTCGTAGTAGTAATGTAGACCGTGAACACTCGCGGAACCGCCATTGTGCAGTTTGTTAATGCACAACCCCATATCGAGTACAAGCGTGCGATTTAGAAAAGCTGCTTCTGCGATCTTGCACGACAGGCTGCGATGGAAGTGGCGAATCCCTGCACAGAAATCGCGCTGCCCGGTAACAAAGTAGTATTTTTCACCCGGGCGAAAGTAGTTTTCTCGCCGAACGGGTAACCACATCGTCTCCCACGTTAATCGCGGATTAACATGAAGGTACTGCAGAACCCTCCGCGAATCAAGAGGCTCCACGTCACCCAGAGTTCGCTGCTCCAATTCCGCAATTAACTCGTCCGCGTCGCTTGCTCCCTGCGATTCAGAATCTGAACTCGAGCGGTTCGCCGCGCGTTCGGTTTGTGGGCTCTCGTCGTTCACACGCTCGTGGTTACCAGTCGCTTGGTTGGATTCGCTAATTTCGCGAGACGACGTCTCCCCCTGTTCAACAACAGCGGGAGATTCCCTTTCATGACCCGATTCGTCTCTCTCCGACCCTTTTTCCGGATTCCCTCGCCCTTCGCTCCGCCCCCCGCCATTCTCGTCCACATCCTCATTCTTACCCCCGTTCTCCGCAATCCCCGCGCCCTCGTTCTCCGCTAGTCTCGCATCCTCCCCCGCGTGAACATACGCATCCCTCTCTTCCGTCATATTCCCCGCGCCTTCTCCCGCATCCCCCTCTTCCGCCATATTCCCCCCGCCCCCTTCCTCTGCGGTACCACTTGCCGCAAGCCCCTCTTGCTTCCCCACGCCCCCTTCCGCATTTTTATGCTCCGCTTCCGCCACATCCCGCGCCGCTGCCGCAGCTGGTTCCGTTACCGTCTCTGTTACCGTCTCTGTTACCGTCTCAGTTACCGTCCCGCTCTCCGTCTCAATCTCCGGGATCGCATCCCCCTCGCCTCCCACTCTTACGCCTCGTGGGAAGTCAACGAGCCACGTGAGATCTCTCGGACCGCTCGTCAGCGCCGCGAATTGCGGCATCAGCACGATGAGCAGCAGCGGGACAGCCCAAAACAGCCCGTGGAGTAAACGCCCCCTCCAACCAGAATGATCCTTTTTCAAGCTTACTGCCACGTCAGCGACCTTCCACGTGTCACCGAAGTACCCGAGGAAAGAGTTTGAAGGACATTTGCCGTCGCCAACACCGTCACCGCCACCGCCACCGCCATCACCATTGCCATCGGCGTCGCGATCGGCGTCGCCATTGCCGTCTAGCTCGTTTCGGGCTCGTAGAGCGGTAGATGAATACGGGCAGGCCCCGCAAATCGCGCCGAGATCGTCGCCGCATTTTGCGCCGTTTCTCGCGGGGGCACTCCCCGTCTGGCTGTCGAGCGCGGCGGCGCATTCTCCGTTGGGCACTTCATGATGCGGAAGGATTGGACACTCAGACTCGTCCTCGGACCTTGCTGGAGGCATTAGAATAGCCGTTTCCAACATGCTTCTGCTCCTGCCACTTACTACACGCCGTGGTGGCTTTCTCTGACAAAAAACTACCTGCTATTTACGTCTCGCGATTTATTACATAAAAATTGTCAATGTCGAGCGAGAGGGTTTGATGGCTTGATTTAGACGCGCGCGCTCGGACCGACAAAAGTAGGAGCTTAAATGCTTGATTCTGGTTCGTCAATGAGGTGTGGCTATTCTACTGAGGGAGAGTAGGAGGGGGGCTGCCGAATTAGGAACAGAAGGGCTAGGTTCGGATTGGAAGCCGCTTGGGTCAAGTGAGTTTGGGGGCAGAATGCCTGATTCTGGTTCGTCCATGAGGTGCGACTAAACTTCGACCTGCTTCTGCTACATTTTAACGACTGCTGAGGGAGAGGAGGAGGAGCTGCCCATACAGCAGAAGTCGAGTCGCGAGCGGTGCCGGGGAACAGGCCGGCAGGCGTGCGAGAAATGGGGGAGAGGTGGAGCAAGCCGAGGATGCTTGGTGCTCAATGAGGGGTGCGCGCACTCCCTCAACATTCAGTGCTGTAACTGCGGAAGAGCGGAGCAGCAGCCCCAGACTGCGGCCGCGCAACTCCTGTGTTCGCGGATTCATCACTGTAGAAAAACAAAATCAATGTCGAGCTAGAGAGCTTGCTGACTTGACTGAGACGCGGCGCGGACAGTCATAGGTAAGAGCCTACGGTGCGTGTCGATGATGTAAACTTCAACCTGCTGCTCTGACTGGACCATGTTTGTTGCTTGCAATCTTGCACGCCAAGAGGGAGAGGGGAGGGGCTGCTAAATTCGAAACATAAGGACGCGTCACAATTGCAATACCGATCCCCTGGAGGGTCGACTTTGGACTGTACAGTAATTCGTAAACCTGTGTATCCTTATTTTGCAAAGTTTCGCCAAGATTTGAGTCACGTCACCAAGGGAGACGTCTCTTCCAGTTCGATCTGTTACCGTACTCAAATCAAGCGTAATCATTTAAAACTTTCTAAAACGTTTCTAACCCTGCAAAATAAGGATCGTGAGGACGATCGCGACACATGTGGCTCGGAGGAGATTGATGTTCACAGCCTCGGTGTACGACCTTGATCCTCGCCGGTGTTGCAATTGTGACGCGTCCTAAGAGCTAGGTTCGGGTCGGGACTCGGGAGGCACTTGGTTCAAGAGAGTCTCGACGCGACACGACAATCGCCGAAACGCCTGAGGTTGGGGGCGGGGCACACTATTTGAAGTTTGAATTCCCCCTCGGTGCTCGTCGTCCGCACCCCCTATTTACCCTACTAGAACCTGCTTCCGACGCTTTTCCGCCAAGTTAAAGCCCAAAACCTGAATTACTCAACGCAAGTCAACGGAAAAAAATAGGTTCGGAAGGCAACCAGACAGAGGTTCGGTTGGGGTGCGAAGCACTTTCACTCGCGAAACCAATTTGCGACAAAAGTTTCTCGCGTACAAGAATACGAGTGCTAGGTGGGGTCCTTCCCACAACCTGAAAAGGGCGTAGATCCCAAACTGTGCACAGTCTGAGATAGCACGCAGATAACTAGGCAGGGAGCGTACCTGTAGAGATAGCGGGGAATCAGAGGCGCCTTACGAATGTGTGTGGCGCGGATTTCGATGACGACGCGCAAAGTAGTGTTCGTTGGTGTCGAAATGCAGGTTTAGTGCAACTGATGCGTATACTCGCACGGAATATCGTAGCGTGACCCTTCGCCAAAGCATGAACCTCTCCTTGCCGTCGTTTTCCTTTCCCAAGGCCCCACGATTTCAATCTCTTTCGCCATCGCTTCCCCAGCTCGTCGCCTTCAAGACCTCCTTCCGATGCCTTCGCGACCCCAGCCCGTCGCCTTCGCTCCGCCCGTTGCCCTCGCTTTCCACGCCTGTCGCCTTCACTTCCCCTCCCCCGTCGCCTTCTCTTTCCCCCGACCCCGTCGCGCTCAATTCCCCCTCCCGTCGCTTTTCCCGCCCGTCGCCTTCGCTTCTCCCGAACGGCGCCTTCCGTTCCCCCGCCCGTCGCACTCGCTTCCCCCGCTCGTCGCACACCGCGCCAGTCGCACACGCTTCCCGCCCGTCGCACTCGCTTCCCGCCAGTCGCACTCACTTCCCGCCCGTCGCCTTCACTACCCCTCCCATTGCCGTTCACTCTCTCCAGCTCACGCTCTGCCCTCCACTCACTCTCTTCCCCACCCTTCACTCTCTTCTCTCATGTACACTCCCTTTCCCCCTGTTCTCACTCCTCTCTTTCCCCCTCGCCTCACTCTCTACCCCCCTGCTCAATCCCTTCCCCCCTCGATCTCTTTCCCCTACGCACGATCTACCCCTCTGCTCAATCCCTCCCCCCCTCAATCTCTTTCCGCTGCTCACTCTCTCACTCTCTTCCCCCCTGCTCACTCTCTCCCCCCCTGCTCACTCTCTTCCCCCCTGCTCACTCCCTCCCCCCCCGCTCACTCTCTCCCCCCCGCTCACTCTCTCCCCCCTGCTCACTCTCTCCCCCTCTGCTTACTCCCTCCCCCCCCGCTCACTCTCCCCCCCCCTGCTCACTCTTTCCCCCCCTGCTCACTCTTTCCCCCTCTGCTCACTCTCTCCCCCTGGACTCACCCGCCTTTCCTCCCTGTTTACTCTCGATTCCCCTTCGTTTAACCTTTTTTCCCCACACTACTCTTATTTCCCCTGTTCAGACCCCTCGGTTTCCCCTGCTTACTGGCTTTCCCCCCTGCTCACCCCCTTCTCCCCCCTGCTCACTCTCTTTCCCCTTTTGCTCACCCCTCTGCCCCGTCCACATCCAACCCTCGCTTATCTGCCATACCCCCTCTTCCCTTCCCGTTCTATCACGGAACCATGCTTGAACAGGTTACAGGTGCCCAGCACCATGAGTCCCAACAGGAATTTGATGAATGTGTTCCTGTAGTCTATTGATGACAACTTTTACATAAACAATATTATGCTTTGTTCCACTTCTTTGTAGTGGCCATGTGCATGGCTGCTCTGAAGCAGAGAAGGTTTTTTTTATAAAAGCATAAGCGTCAATACATGGCATGGCAACCTATTTGTCATACCACTATCATCAAACAACGAACACCTCACATCTGGGTGCATGGCAGACCTGCACAAACACGAACCACAAAATTTTGTGTGTCATATGTTGGAGCAGCTGGGAAGGAGACCGTACAAAACAATAACAATCAAAGGGCAATCCCCTTGAATATACAAACAGGCTAGGAGTGTACAGGCTTGGAAGGGAAAGGGTGGATGGGAGGATGTGAGAAATTCGAGGGAGTAGGCAAGTGGGTCAGACAGAAAGGCGGAGGATAGGAATATCGGAAGATGGCAGCTTGAAAAAAAGGGCAGCAGGGTGGAGAGGCAGGAGGATGAAAGAAAGAGTGGTAGGGAGGAGGGAGGCTTGGAGGAAGGGCGGATGGGAGAAAGTGAGGGAGGTAAAAGTGTGGCAGGGTATAAGGGAGGAACGGGGAGAAGGGAGAATCAGAGAGAAGGAAAGAAGGGTACAAGGGTGTGGGGGGAGCGTGGGTGACGGTGGGAGGGAGTGTAGGGAGAGTGGGAGGCAGTGAGAGCAACGGAGTGAGGATGGGCGGATGAGAGGATGGGCGGATGAGAGGATGGGCGGATGAGAGGATGGGCGGATGAGAGGATGGGTGGAACGGAGGAGCAGGGTTGGCGTGAGGAAGGGAGTGGGCGAGAGGGAGATGGAAAGGGAAAGGGGGACTGGATCGAGGGAGGATGAGGAGAGGGAGAATGGCAGGAAGGGAGGGCGGGAGGAAGGGAGGGAGAACGGGCAACAGAAAGGGGAAAGAGGGTAGTGAGGCAGAGAGTGTGGGATAGATGGAGGAAGGGAGGAAGAGAGAGGGAGAGGAGGACGACTGTGGGGGCCCCACGGAACGGAGTAAGGGAGGAGGGCAGGAGGTAAGAGTGTGGCAGGAGGTAAGGGGGATAGGAGGATCCCTGCACCCTCTCTCCCTAACCCCTCCCCCGCTCCGCCTCCCCTAACCAGCCCCCTGCAGCACTGCACTCCTTGCTGCCCGCCTGCACGCGCTGCCCTGGCTGTGCGCCCAACACTCTGCTCCAAAGCCGCACCACCACCTGCCATGGGCGACAGTGAGGGGAAGCGTGGGCGACGGTGAGAGGAAGCGTGGGCGACGGTGGGGGAAAGCGTGGGCGACGGTGAGAGGAAGCGTGGGCGACGGTGAGATGAAGCGTGGGCGACGGTGGGGGAAAGCGTGGGCGACGGTGGGAGGAAGCGAGCGCGACGGTGGGGGAAAGCGTGGGCGACGGTGGGAGGAAGCGAGCGCGACGGTGGGGGAAAGCGTGGGCGACGGTGGGAGGAAGCGAGCGCGACGGTGGGGGAAAGCGTGGGTGATGTGCGGGGAAGCGTGAGGGAAGGTGGGGGAGGGCGCGAGCGACGGTGTGGGGAAGCGTGGGGGAAGGCAGGAGGGAGCGTGAGCAGCGGTAAGGGAAAGCGTGAGCGACGGTGGCGGAAAGCGAGGGCGACGGTGGGGGAAAGTGTGAAAGCGACGGTGGGTGGGAGCGTAAGCGACAGTGGGGGGAAGCGTGGGTGACGGGAGGAAGAGCGTGGTCAACGACGGAGTGAAGTGTGATCGACAGCGGGAAGAAGCGCGGGCGACGGTGGGGGGAAGCGTGGGGGACGGCGACGTCGACGAGGGGAAGCGTGTGTGGCAGGGTGTGACGCCGACAAGGAAGGACGGTGGGGGAACATAGCTGAGGCAAACATAGGGCGAATGCGCGGGAAATGGCAGCGATCGACCGTACGATTACCTAATATCGACCTCGGAGAGGAGATGCATGCGCCGCAAACTGACGTTTTCGCGGTCGCGCAGGGTTTCGACGACGACGCTGAGTGAAAAGTGGCGCCATCGCATAGAATCTGTTTGGTGTTTTTTTTCCTACCAAACTATTGGGCTCGGGCTCTATTGGCTTTCTGTTCTACCTAGGAGTTTCACGTGGATACTATGTGGTCGAGCATGACCTGAATTACCACAATTTCCAAACTGCGCACAGCTTGCCTTCCCCTACTCCCTTCAGGAGGGAGCGGTTGGGACTCTCGCCAACCAATTTTGTGCTGCTCTACGACTCTCTGGTTCTTTGCGGGGCGTCATTTGGTAACCAGAGAGGCTCGAGAAGTCAACTGTGGGCTCGGAAGGCAAACTGTGCACAGTTTGCCTTCCTTTTTTTGTAATTCAGGTCTTGGGCTTTAACGATACGGCAATTCGCGACCACGAAGATTGAAACTGAAATGGCCCCCAAATTGGGAATCTCAGAATTCTAGAGTGGAAAAATCCTCGATAGAAAAAACAATTCCGTCCGGGGAAGTAGCTCCAGGTTTCCAAACTTCGGTGGTTCCCCCGACTTCGGGATGCCACCAACGGCAGTCGAGTCGCGAGCCGTGCAAGATCGGGTTAAGGTTATATATTGATCGTAATCAATTTACAAAGAATAGTAGCATAGAGCTATCTAGAAACATGGCCGAAGTGGCCAGCATCCTATAAGGAGCACGTGGAACACACGTTATTTCTTTGTCCTAAAGGACAACCACCAGCAGACTGGGGAGACACTCTATGCAGGTAGCCATCTACGGGGGTCGGAACGGGTTTCCCATAAGCCATGAGGCTCTGAGGTCGGGGTGAATAGAGGGTGTACCGCTCCTGTCGAAGAGGAGGAAGCGAAGTTTTTGTGCGCGCTTGATGCTGGAGGATGTACGTTGTCTCTTCTTGGTAGATTGGCGTCTGCTTCTCCAAATGTAGATTTTGAAAGCGATGAGAAATTGGGCTAATACCAGCTGTAGTATCTCGAAGCTCGAGGAGGAGGAGTTTCGGTACTTGTGGTCGCAGCGAGCATTCCACAGTGTCTTAACTGCAGCTCCCACTAGTAGGCTCCATGGGGGGGACTGTCCCACCCGTGACTGTATCGGGAAGAAGATGTGTTCGGCTGTGGTGGTTTGTCCTAGATGGCGGTCAGCGACTGTGCGAAGAGCCGAGATGACGTTTCCGGCGGAGGAGCATTCAAAGAATATATGTGGCAGTGTCTCGACGACGGCAGCTGGGCATCGAGGGCAAACCCCTCGATCGTCAAAGTACTGGAAGCGTGATCCAGAGGGAAGGGTGAGCGTGAAGAGTCTGAAAAGGATGTCCCGCTGACGGCTCGGCTGGTCCTTGAGAAATGCGTCCTTAAGGCCTGGGAGAGGAGGAGGAGGAAGGGTGAGATCGCGGGTCCATCGGCTGTGGTGAGTTAGCGGTTGTGCTGAGTAGAGGAGACGGCGGATGTCGGCGATGCTGGGGGTGCCGTCCTGTAGAAGTCCAATCCTAGCTCCTAACCCTGCCCCTGTGTGAAGTGGCCCTGCGAGCCACCAATCCCTGACGTGCACCTCGATGAGGTCTTGTAAACGGAAGAGTCCGGTGTTTGTTGGGTTGCGGGCGATGCGACAATTTGGCGAGACGGAGTGGACAGTGGCCGAAACGGAGGCAGGGGGAATGTAAGCGACGACTTGGAGGGCGAGATGAGAGATGGAATAGTGGTCGTCTGAAAGCATGAACCATTCACCTGGAGAGGCATAAGAGGCATGTGGGGTTCGGAGGGCGGCCCACCAGGGAGGTTTGATAGCCTTGATAAGGTCTGGGAGGATGCGTGTTGCGTCTTCATGGAACTCCTCCGGGATTTGGGAGCAAAACTCGTCTGCAGAGACGGGGCTGACATCAAAATTGGTGATACGGACAAGGTGTCCGATGCGGAGCTGCCTTGTAAGAAGGAAGCGTTCGTGTTGGCGGGTGCCAAAAGGCCGTTCGTCGGGTTTGAGGAGAAAGCGGTTGAAGGCGATAGGTTCGGTGAGGATGCACTGCATGCGTAGGGGGGGCTTATGAATGACCAAGGGGAGAGAGAGGAGGGCTTTAAGTTCGTCCAGTGCCCGCGGGGGGATGAATGTAGGGAGCAAATCTCGTTCGAGGATGGCTTTATGGGAGAGTAGTCCATGTAGCCCGAAGGGGAACGGGGTCAGGGTACGTGCTACTTCCTCAGAGGGGGTTGGTCCGAATCTGCGCAGGGCGCGCTGAATAGCCAGGGCTTTGACTTGTATAGACGGGGCAATCGCCCCGACCCCGCCGTCTTGGAGGGAATTGTACAGGAGGGCCTTGGAAATGAGGCGTTGTGCGAGGCCGTCTAGCTTGTGTTTCGAGGATGAAAGGAAGTTCCCAACTGACACGTCTAGGTGCTTGATTGTGTCTGAAGGGGCGGGTTGAAAGCGTCCGGGAAAGGAGATGACAGAGTTTAGAAAGGAGAGGGATTTGCGACACGTGACAGTGGCGTGTAGTGCTGCTAGACACTTGGCGGTGCTTTGTATGCGGGCGAGAGCCTTGTTCCAGGTGGTGGAGCCAGGGTGTAGGCGCTCAACGTAAATTCCGAGGATGCGTTCTGCCTCATTGGGAGCTCGGATAGGTATGCTCCCGGCGTGCACGAGGTCAGTAGGGGGAATATTGAATAGAATTATGGAGCATTTGCTCCAGTTGGGGATTTCTCCGGAGACCGATCCAAAGACACCGAGCAGCACTACAGCAAGTCCGAGCTCTGTATCTGAGGTGAGGAAGAGAGTGACGTCGTCTGCATAGCACGCCATAAGACGGCGCTGTGCGTGGGAGAAGGCGAAGCCAGGAAGGAAGAGGGACGTGTAGCGGTGAAAGATCTCCATGATGCAAACGAAGAGCAGGGGAGCCAGTGGGCAGCCCTGACGGACACCAGTGCGGACGGGGAAGGTGGGGCCGAGCATGTTATTAACCGAGATACGTGTACACGTGTTGGAATGCATTAATCGAACCCAGTGGATGAAGGATGTGGGGAGTCCCAGAACTGATAAGGCGTGGAGGAGGAAAGGCCTGTCGACGAGGTCGTATGCTTTGCGAAAGTCCACAGTGAGAGCGAGAAGGGGCGACGAGGAATAGGTCGCCCAGTCCATGATGTCCAAGGTATCGTTAATGGTATCACCGATTTTCCTGTGTTTGATGAAGGCAGTTTGGGATGGGTGGATGAGTTGGGGGAGGACGAGCTGAAGACGGTTAGCAAGGCATAGCGCGAGTACCTTGTAATCCGCGTTCATTAGGGTAATGGGGCGGAGATTTTCCACTAGCGAAGAATCCCCCCTTTTGGGGATAAGGACCGTTCGTCCGGTCAACATGGACGGAGGGAGGCAGGAGAGTGGCTGTGGTGGTGAGAGTAGGGAGTGGAAGGCCGGTGCGAAGCGCGGGGAGAATTGTCGAAAGAGCTCCCCTGGGAGACCGTCTGGGCCTGGGGTTTTCCCTCGTGAAAGAGAGAGGAGTGCTTTTCCGATTTCGGATAGGGAAAGGGGAGCGCTAAGCTGGAGGAATAAGGGGTTTGGGATGGATGAGGAAGGGATATGCTGCCAGAAAGAAGGGTTAGGGGTGACTTGGTTGCTCCCGCTATAGAGTGTCCGGAAGAAGTTAGAGCACATACTAGTCATGGTGGCCAGGTCCGAGGTCGTCTGCCCGTTAGGTAGGGTCAAGGAGTTGATGATCGAGCCTTTGATTCGCGAGTTGAGTCCGGAGAGGAGGGAGGAGACACCCATTTCTCTATGCCCTTCCACTTTCAATTTGGCCTTAAGCGCAATCTCGGAGGCTTTCGAGGCTTCGTATCTGGCCAAGTGGAGTTGTGCTTTGCTGAGGCGAGAAGAATCGTTCTGGTCCAAGGACGTGTATGCAGCTTGTGATTGTAGAGAGCCAATGGTGCGCTCTAGGTGCGCGATCGTGCCATCGACACGACGCCTTTCCAGGTTGGAGAATCTTTTAAAGCTAAGGGTGAGGTCGAGCTTCCATCTGTCCCAGGATTCCGGGGAAGGGGAGGAGGGGAAGGCTGTAAGGGAGGCATCGACGATTTGTGCGGCATGGGGTCGCATAAGAAGATGTTGGCGGAGTCGCCAGGGCCGGGGGGCAACAGTGGGGTTGGTGAAACAGAGCGAGCAGAGAGGGGCATACAAATGATCTGTGATTGACGTGCGGGTTTGAATGTATGGGCTAGCAGTGAGACGGGGGAGGAAGGCTCGGGAGATATAAATTCTGTCTAGACGGGAAGAGGTCGGCGGGGACGCTGAGTTCAGGCGTTGCCTGCCATAGAAGGAGAAGACGTTGGCAGGTGTGGGAAAAATTTCTCGGAATGTATCGACCAGCGAGTGAGAATCCATGAGTTTGGCGAAGGAAGCTCCTTCACGGCCTTCGTAATCTTTGAGGGGCCGGTTCCTGTCAATGGGAAGGGTGACCGAGTTGAAGTCACCAACGAGCATGGTCGCGGAGGCAGCGGTCACGAGAACGGTCCACCAAGGTCGAACTTGAAGTTTCCAGTGCCGGAACGAGCGTGGTGGACCACCAAGTTCGACGCTCGTAGAATTGTGTGGGCGCATATAATGCGATAAGTCGAATTTGCTCGCGGAGATAATTGAGGTGTACAGTGATAAGCCTGCCGTCTGCAGAAGGGAGCGGGGAGGACATTGAGATGGCCCTGTTGAATGAGAGGACGGATATGCCTCCGATGAGAGTGGGCCTGCCGGTAGCGTTATCAGTCGAGAGCAGCGCCGGAGCGTGAGCGGAAGAGTGTGGTCGGAATTTGAAATCGATGTTGGGAATTCTGAGGATGAATCGAGCGTCAACGAGGATTATCAGGTCAATGGGGGCGGGAAGGCGCGAGAGCCAGGACTTGAGCTCATCCATTTTGCGAGTCTCATTGATTCCGTTCACGTTGATGCATAGGATTCGGAGGTGCGTTAACATGGCAGCGACGTGAAGGCCACCGCACGGGAGAAAGTGCGTATCCACGGCCTAAGCACATTTTTTGCTGGTGAGTGGAAGGGGTGGGGGTGAGGTCGGAGACATGCCGGATTTGGTGTGGTTCGTGGTGCCGCGGCGACATTAGGTGGTGTATCGGCGAGTTAAGGCGTATCGGTGGGTCCAGGGATTCAAAGAGCTGCCGAGGGAGTGCTTGTTTGGAGTTAGGGGCTTGTGAACCATAAATGCACGCAGGTTTTATATGAAAAAGACCAAAGTTACGCCATAGCCGAGTTATGAGGTAGGTGTAGCTAGGAAGGATGCCGGGAGCGTAAGGTGAGAGGAGGGGGCTAGAGCCCCACGAGCAAGGGTGCAACGGAGGGAGAGACAGGTATACCGAGGGCTTGGGGGGGGGCTTTCCCCGACAGTTGCAAAGGAAAGTGGCCGGGCTAAAGGAGGGGTGTGTGTGGGTATATTGCTGTAAGGTTTGGATCAAGGAATTGTGCATACAACGTACTAGAGCTGATTGTTTACATTTGAAAAGGGTGGTAAAGGTCGGCCTTGGTACGGGCAGCAGCATCATAATAATGACGGATACAAATGCATGCAAGCAGGCCAGAAAGCCATATTCTAACTGGGGGGCAAGGGAGACATGCACCCGATAATATGCAAGGAGGCCTCTACCAAGGCGTACATGCAAGGGCACGGGACTCAGCCACGGAGGAAGGCAGCCACCGAAGGCTTCTGCTGCAGAGTGAGAGCGCGCCAGGGGCCATAGGCCTCCTTGGCTGCCGGGAGGTGGGCCGTAGCCTTCACGCGCGAGGCATGCAGCTCGGACTGAATGTGGAGCATGGCGCTGTCGAGGGCAGCGCCACAGGTGAAATCGCAGAGCGCACATGTCCAGGGCTCGACCTTTTCGTCGAGCCCGATGTAGATAAGGCCAGGATCGTTGCTCAAGGTGGTAGGCGCGGCGTGGTTTCCAAGGATTTTGCCTGCGTGGAGGAGGAAGTTCAAAGAAGGGGGGGGGGGAAGCCGGAAGGGGAGCAGGGTGGGATAAGAGCCCAACCACAAGGGGGGCGGGAATAGCTGAGGGCTGAGGGGGAGGGGGTTGAGGAGAGTGCAGTCGGGGGGAGGGGGAGCAGACAGAGGAGGGTTTCATAGGGGGGCTGTTGGCGGGGAGGGGCGAGGGTGGGGAGAAAGAAGGGAAAGGTGAGTGCTGTGCGGCGAGGAGGGGCAGAATTCGGGCGAGAGAAGGGGGGGTGAGCCCCAAGGGGTGGGGTTGGAGTGGATGAGGTGGGGGGGGGGGAGGGGCTGTTGGGAAGAGTGGGCTGTAGAGAGAGGCAAGGGCGGGGAGGGTGAGGGGTTGGGGTAAGCTTGTGGGAGTGCAGGGGTCCGACCGCTGGGGGGGGCAGGGGGGGATGAGACGGTGGGCATAGGGGGGGGTAGAAATGGGGTTGCGGGGGGGGAATTCCATGGGAGCGCGTTGGCTGCGGGGCGGAGGGGAGGCAGGGGTAGAGTGATGGGGGGGAATCGGGCATCGGTGATCGTGGCGGCCCGGCAGCTGGGTGGTCAGAGGAGGGAGGGGAGGCAGCAAAGGGGCAGAGCAGCGTGGGTGAGAACTGTACTGCTGGAAGAGCGGGGGGGTAGTGTAGCAAGGGGGGGGAGATGTCAAAGTGGATAGCGGAAGGGGGAGCACGAGGGGACCAGAGAGGTAAGGCGGGGAGATGGTGAAGTAGCATAGCTGGGAGGGCAGAGGGGGATGAGGCAGAGATGAGACAGAGCAGCGTGGGTGAGGGCTGTAGCTCTGGAGAAGCGGGAAGATAATGTGCCAGGGGGGAAGGGGTGTCAAAATGGATAGCAGAAGGGGGAGCACGAGGGGGCCAGAGCGGTAAGGCAAGGGGAAGGTGAGGTAGCATAGCAGGGGGGACATAGGGGATGAGGCGACAATGGGACAAAGCAAAATGGGTGAGGGCTGTAGCTCTGGAAGAGCGGGGGGATGGTGCAGCAGGGGGGGGAGATGTCGAAATGACTAACAGAGGGGGGAGCACGAGGGGATCGGGGCGGTGAGGCAAGGGGAAGGTGAGGTAGCATAGCTGGGGGGGCAGATGGGGATGAGGCACCAATGGGGCAGAGCAGCGAGGGTAATAACAGTGGCTCTGGGAGAGCGAGGAGGTATTGTACCGGGAGGGGGGAGATGTCGAAATGGAGAGCGGAAGGAGGAGCACGAGGGAAACAGGGCAGTAAGGAAGGGGAAAAAGGATGTAGCATAGCTGGGATGGCAGAGAGGAATGAGACAACAAAGGGATAGAGCAGGGTGAGTAAAAGATGTAGCTTTGGAGGAGCAGGGAGGAAGTGGACCAGGGTGGGGAAGGTGTCAAGATGGAGGGCAGAAGGGGGAGCATGAGGGGACCAGAGTGGTAAGGCAAGGGGAAAGGAGGGTAGCATCGCTGGGAGAGATTCTCGAGGAGCGTACCATTAGTCTTTTGAAGCTGCGCGACTGAGATCACATTCCGGTTTGTGAGGCGCTGCCGCCGGCGGGCTGCGAACGCCTCGTGGTCAGACGCGCGATGATTGTTGGCGTACAGCGCGCACGCGTGGCTGGAGAAGTTGAGTACCATGGGAGGCTTGTTCTCCTCCAGTGGGATTTCGGAAGGGATGCGCTCGAAATTCGGGTCGTCGGGGGTGGCGATTGGGAGCCCAGCGAGGTGCGTGAAGTACGTGTCCTCGTAGGGGTCCGAAGCACGGTGGAAATCCGTCAGATCCGCCAGCCAGTGCGCGCCATCAGAATCGGTGGAGCCGAGGAGATACGCGCGGATATCCTCTGGATCGAAATCCAGAGGGACGTTCCGAATAGACATGGTGGTTGCGCCGGCAGCCTTGGCAGCAGTGAAGGCTGCAAACCTGTCCTCAAACACCTTAAGCAACAGGGGGCGGGAGTTGGAGACTTTGAGGGTGAGTGGAAACAGCTTGCGAAAGGCCGCCGCATCTTCCTGCGACGGCCATGAGAAGAGCAGGCGGCCATATACACGGCGTGCCACACGGTAGGGGTCTCCAATGGTCTGCTCGAAGGAAGGGACAATGCCGGATGCGAACATGAAGCTACAAAGCTGCGAATTAATGCCTGCGAAGATTTCAGAGCGGTGAGACTCCAGCCCAGCTTCCGGGAGGAGAACATTAACTACCGCGCGGCGACGCAGGGGGAAGAGCATCGAGGCAGCAGCATCCGTGCGCGCGCGCCGCAGATTGCGGGGGGCGCCGCCCGGAGTGGGCGAGGCGAAGAGCGATGCAGGCAGCGCCGGCGCCAGGTTGGAACCTGAGGCGACGGACGCGTAGGCGGTTGCGCGAGCTGCCTGGCAGTTGGGAGATGGTGCAGTTGCGGCCTGCGACGGTGCCAGGCCAAGCGAGGGCGCAGTGAGGGCAGCGATAGCGAGGGACGCGGGAGCGTGTGCAGGGAGCGCCGGGCCCGCACCGGAGGAGGTGGAGGGGGAGGAATTGGGAGCGGGGCTGGCGTTAGAAGCCGTGCACGGTTTCTTTGCAGCAGGGAGGTCAACAGGGTCCGCGAGGTGGTGAAACATGCCTTCGGGCAGGTCGTCCACAGCAAGGTCTTCCCCGGAGGCAACGAGGGCCTCCTCTTCAGCAGCAGTCATGGTGTGGTCGGGGTTGTAGACCTGTTCAGCCATAGTGAGAAGTGAGTAGGAGAAGCTTGGGGGGTTGTAAGTTGTAAAGCGAGTGCAGGGAGGAACGAAAGGTAAGCTATATATAGAGCGATCGAACGAGGCCCCGTGAGGGGAATAAGGGGGGAGAGGCGAGGCGGGCAGCATGGGCTCCTGACGGGCAGGAGAACGTGAGTGCAAGTATCTCAAGAGAGAGCGCGGGCGAGGGGAGTGCGAAGAGCAGGCGGAAAGGGGGAGAGCGGGGAAAGCGGGGAGGGCAGAGAGGTTGCGGATGTTACGGGGACGTGGCGACGCCATTAAGGCCATGACGCGGGGCTGGGAGCCTAGTCGGCTGCCCGAAACCCGGGACCTTACGAGGGTCCAGACTCGTGCGAGCAAAAATTGAAACTGGCAGCCTAGGCGGCACGCCGAGCTTCCTAGCCATTTTAGTGGCGCGGCCGGAGGTGGCCAGGGAGGGGAAACGTGGGGGGGCAGCGCTGAGCTGGCGCCAAACGTGGGGTGGCAGCGCCAAGCGGGAAGGGAATTGAAGTCAGCGGCGCCGTGCAGGCGGAGGCACGGAAGGGAGAGGTGAAGAAAACGAGGAGCTGGAGATGGCGTTACGTGGGAGAGAATGGGACCCGCCTGACAAGAGGGACGAGAAACGGGGGTAAGATTGGTCAGCAGCCTATAGTGGAGGCTGACAAGGCTCTCCTTTGAGATTGTTGTGAGGTTGGTCGGAGGAGGGCGATCGGTTGGCGTGGGCTTCGAACTTGCACAGACGAGGGACTTGGGAGAAGGGGAAACGAAAGGAGGGGTGGGGGGGTTCAAGTGGTGGATTGGGTGGCGTGGCAGAATTGCGTTGGCAGGATAACACGAGGGTTTGTGCAAGGAATCACGGCGAGGAAACGGAAGTTCTGCAAGACTCACCTGGCGGGAAAGTTGTCCTGGGGTGCTGAAGACGAGAGGATGTCCGGCCGTGAGACGTTGAGCAGGAAAAGATTCAGCGGGTTGAGAGAGATGAGAAGGGGACTGAAGGGGGGGCGAAATTCTGTTTTAGGGGCGGAGTGGGTTGTAGGGGAGAGAAAAAGCGAAGTGTTAGAAAGAGAGAAGAAAAACAGCAACTTACCTTGAAACGAAACGGAGTCGAGTAGAGGGAGCCTGCCTAGGTGGCTTAGGGTTTGACTGGTTTCGCTGCCTAACCGGCGGAAAGTTGGGGCCACGAAGGCCATCGTGCTGGTGTCAGAGGCCGGGAGGGCATTTGCAAGTCAGAGGTTGGGAGGTTGTGGTGGCTGAAATGTGTACAGTAAATCAACAAACCTGATACAATCTAAACAGTTTCACACCTTCAATTTACACAATTTGGTTTGCTTTGTATTCTGCAAACGAGTCATTTCAAGGCGAGTCTCGCTGGCGGAAGGGCTCCCTAGTAAGTTCGGGGCAGGAGTGAACTGCTAGGAGCAATGTGACGTGGCAGTTCTTGTTATGTTTGCGTAAGGTGCGGTGCAAGATCGGGGTTCGGGGGCAGGCGTGCCAAGGATGCCTGCTCCAATGAGGGCTCCCTCAGTGTACACTGTACAGTACCTGCGGAGCGGCGGAGCAGAAGCCCCATGACTGCGGAAGAGCGGAGCAGCAGCCCCATGAGTGTGCCAATGCCCTGTGTTCGCGGAATAAGTCATGGCGGCGCTGTAAGCTGACGCTCTATCGAGTTCACGGATGATACTAAAGAGAACTAGCGGCTCGCTCGTGGATGGATGAATCTACATTCCCGTTACCACACGAAGTTTGCTGGTAATTGTGCTGTTAATTTGACATAGGCAATTGGGTTCTATAAAATTGTTGCTGTGCTCAGTAGATCCATGTAAGGTACTGTACATTTTTGCTAATAAGGTTTTGTACGGACGGAGACAACTGGATGTAATAAATATGGCACAGCTCGAAACAGCAGCATCCTATGCATCATTCCACACATGGTCACTCAGTATGGCACCAAAGTGGCAGCAAGCAAGCCCACCAAGCCCCATATGGGCCATGGCATGCACAATAGAGCATGCATTATTGCACAAAAGGCAGTAGTAACGCGCCAGGACAATACATCTGTTGTCCTTAAGGTTACTAAATGCCTTCCCACGATTTCAGTCATTACCCTTTTTTCATGGCGTCGTCGTGGCATGCCTTTTCATGGCTGAAGGCCTTATGCCACCCTCTGAATCGGTTGTCAGATTGTTGAACGTGAAAACTTTAGTTTTTGCGGCAAACAGAACCTTGTACTCCACAATGGCCTGCGGGCACAATGCACGACAGGTAAGAGAATAAGATGGCAGGTTAGACACACCGGGACAGACACACATACGGACGGCAAACAGTACCTTGTACTCCACTGCGAGCACAATGCACAACAGGAAAGGATAAGTTGGCTGGTTAGACACACCGGGACACACACACACTGGCACATTGTAGCACAAGGTAGAACAAGCAAAGGTGGTTGTTAGACACACACAGCACGACAACACACACACACACACTCTCACACACACACACACACCACGATAACACTCACACACACAGCGCGATAACACACACACACACACACACACACACACACACAGCACGATAACACACGCACACACACACACACACACACACACATGCACACACACACACGCACGCATGCACACCCGCCCCCCCCCGGAATTCACAGTACCATACCTCCATATAGGGGTCGAGCTTCGGATTGGGTCCCACGATTCGCGCGTATCCATCGAACCAGGGCGTGCCAGGCGCCCAGAGGTGGTCGAAGTCCTGAAATTGCCGAATCGAAAAGATGGCCTTTAGCGGGTCAAAGAACCCTGGCGTTTTCTCATTCGTCGCGATGTACAGCGTGCGTCCAGATGCAACGAACCCGGGGAGCTTCTCTAAAAGACTGTTACAGTGCAGGGTGGAGGGAAAAGACAGGGAGCAGAACACCATTTGTAGGGTAATTTGACTGTGCATCTCAAGATTATATTAAGTACGCTCACAAGCAGCATTAATTCACACAATTCACCAACTACTACACTAACACAGCTTCAGTTGAGCGGCTGACTTACGCGGGAGGGCTTGTGTCATTCGCCACGTGTGGCCACACGTCGGTGTTGAGCTTGTCTCCTCTCCTCACTCTCACAGCATCATAGTCCCCACCATTCATGGACTGTGACATGTTGGCTGCCAGCCCCCTCAGCTCCGGGCGGAAGAGAATGGCGGATTCGTTTGATGTGATGTAGTGGAATCGCTGTTACACATGGGTGGGTGGGTGGGTGGGTGTGTGGGTGGTTGGGTGGGTGGGTTGGTGGAAAGGAGCAAGCAGATTCATGGACTGCGACATGCTGGCCGCCAGGCCCCTGATCTCTGGGCGGAAGAGGATGGCGGATTCATTCGATGTGATGTAGATTTGTTTTGAGACAAATCTTCATGCACGTGGCAGATTCATTCGACGTGATGTAGTCGAATCGCTGTTACACATGGGAGGGTGGGTCGGTGGGTTGGAATGGGGAAAACAGACAAATGGATCTTTGCGCAGCTAAGAGAGAGAGTTTTTGAGGCGCCTCAAAAACGACCTCAATGCATTGTGGGTTGGAATGGGGAAAACAGACAAATGGGTCTTTGCGCAGCTAAGAGAGAGAGGGTGGATTGCGATATGCTGGCTGCTAGTCCCCTGAGCTCCGGGCGGAAGAGAATGGCCGGTTCATTCGAATCGCTGAATGAACGCTGGTTGAATCGCTGTGATGCAGTCAAATCGCTGTGAATGGACGGGGTGGGTGGGGCAAGAAGAAAGGTGATTGCTTGAACAAGAGCAACGCACACTCAAGCAGAGGAGAGAGGAGGCTCACCAGGTTGGGCCAGTGAGAGAGCGTGCCGCGGCATGGCTCAAAGCCGTAATGGCCGTCTCGAATGATGAGCGTGGTGCTGCTGTCCTGCGCTATGGCCTGCAGAGGGTGGGAGGGGGAGAAAAAGGAAGGGGGCGGGGCGGGGAGGGGGAGAAAGAGGAGGGGGGCGGGGCGGGGAGTGGCTGATGAGGGTGATTGCAGAACTTCAAATGAATGATGAGCGTGGTGCTGCTGTCCTGTGCTATGGCCTGCTCATAGGGGGAGGAGGCGGGGGGAGGGAGAGGGGATATAGGGGGATAGAGGGTGAGGGGAGGGTGGAGGAGTTAGAGCGATGGCGCGTGTGGGTGACTGACTGGAAATATTGCAATATTGCAACGTGGGTGATTATGACCACTATGCAACGTGGGTGATTATGGGTGAGAAACGTTGCAATATGGGTGATTATGCAGATTATGACCACTTCCCCATGCATGTGGGGGAGGGTGGGAGCGTGGTGCCTGACTGAAAATATTGCAGATTATGACTGACACACCCCTGCCTTGAACTTTTCTGGTTGGGCACTCACCCTAGTCCGTGTGTCTGCTTGCACCACACGGGAAAAAAGAGCTTCAGCTGACACACCCTCCCCTGCAGATACACCCTCCCCTGCAGACACACCCTCCCCTGCAGATACACCCTCCCCTGCAGATACACCCTCCCCTGCAGATACACCCTCCCCTGCAGATTCCCCCTCCCCTGCAGATACACCCTCCCCTGCAGATACGCCCTCCCCCGCAGATACGCCCTCCCCCGCAGATACACCCCTCAACCGCCTTCCAGTTGCCTCCCCTCCCCCTTGCCCCTGCTGCCGCCGCCATTCCTTCAGGCCTTGTAGGAACCCATTCAGGGGGGTAAATCTGGCGGCCCTGCGGGGAACAGAGAGAGGGGCGGGGGTGTGGGGGTGGGCGTAAGGTGGGGACCGTTTAGTGATTTCCGTGCTGCTGCCATTCCCTCAGGCCTTGTAGCAACCCATTCAGGGGGGTAAATCTGGCGGCCCTGCGAGAAAGAAAGGGGAAAGGAAGAGAAGGAGAAAGAAAGGGGAAAGGAAGAGAAGGAGAAAGAAAGGGGAAAGGAAGAGAAGGAGAAAGAAAGGGGAAAGGAAGAGAAGGAGAAAGAACGGCGAAAGGAAGAGAAGGAGATAGAACGGCGAAAGGAAGAGAAGGAGAAAGAACGGCGAAAGTTACCCGTGCAGGCTTCCAGGGAGCACTGCAGGGGGGTTGGACATGGAGGGACCAGGGGGGGGGGGGGGGGGGGGGATTGAGCACGAGTAGAGAGGGGGTTGCGGATGGTGGAAGGGTGTGACTTGCAGGACAGTGCTTACCTGAGGGATGGTAGATCGTAGTAGTAATGTAGGCCGTGAACACTCGCAGACCCGCCATTGTGCATTCCGTTAATGCACAACCCCATATCGAGTACAAGCGTGCGATTCAGAAAAGCCGCTTCTGCGATCTTGCACGACAGGCTGCGATGGAAGTGGCGAATTCCCGCACAGAGATCACGCAGCCCCGTAACAAAGTAATATTTTTCGCCCGGGCGAAAGTAGTCTTCACGCCGAACTGGTAACCACTCTGTCTCCCAGGTTAACCTCGGGTTCGCATGAAGGTACTTCAGAACTCTCGGCGAATCAATAGGCTCCACGTCACCCAAAGTTCTCTGCTCCAATTCCGCAATCAGCTGGTCCGTGTCCCTCTCTCCCCGCGTTTCGGATTCTGAGGTCGCGCGGTTCGCTGCGTTTTCGTTTTGCCGGCTCGCGTCGTTCGCACGCTCCGCGTTGTGGTTACCAATACCCTGTTTCGGCTCGCCAACTTCGCGAGACGAGGACCTCCCCGATTCAACAACAGTGCGAGGTCCCCCTTGTGGTTCCGCTTCCTCTCTCTCCAATTTATCTTTCGAATTCCTTATCCTTTCGCTCTGCCTTTCGCCATTCTTGTCCATATCCTCATTCTCCGCAACCCCCGTATCTTCCGCCACTGGAGCATCCGCCTTCCCCTCTTCCGCCACATCCCCCCCGCTCCCTTCCGCTACGATACCGAGCTCCGCAGCCCCCACTAGCTTCCCCGCACCCCCTTCCGCATCTTTGCCCTCCGCTTCCGACACATCCCGCACCGCTGCCGCTGCAGGTTCCGTCACCGTCTCAGTTTCCGTCTCCGTTACCGTCTCCGTTATCGTTCCGGCCTCCGTCTCAATCTCCACCATCACACCCCCCTCGCCTCCTGCTCTTACGCCTCGCGGGAAGTCAACGAACCGCGTGAGGTCTCTCGGACCGCTCGTCACCGCCGCGAATTGCGGTACGAGCACGATGAGCAGCAGCGGAACGACCCAGAACAGCCCGTGGAGAAGACGCCCCTTCCAATCAGAATGACCCTTTTTCAAGCTAATTGCCACGTCATCGAACTTCCACGTGTCAACGCAGTACTCGAGAGGATTGCTTGAAGGACATTGACGGTCGCTGACCGTGGCACTGCCTCTGCCGCCGCCATCGCCGTCGCCATCGCCATCAGCTTTGCCGTTGCAGTCTAAGTCTTCTCGAGCTCGAAGGGCAGAAGACGAATACGGGCAGGCCCCGCGCATTGCGCCGAGATCGTCGCCGCACGTTGCGACGTTTCTCGCGGGGCCACTCCCCGTCTGGCTATCGAGCGCGGCGGCTCCTTCGTTCGGCACTGCACGTGTAAGGAGTGGCCATTTATACTCGTCCTCGGACCTTGCCGGAGGTACTAGGGTAGCCTTGTCCATGCCCATGCTATTCACGAGGCGTGCTGATTCTCTTTTGGACTCAAAAAGCCCTCTCCTGCGACTTGCGTCTCGAGATTTATTAAATTAATTTCTGTAGATGTCGAGCGAGAGAGTTTGCTGACTTGATTCAGGCGTGCGGTCTGGACAGACATAAAAATAGGAACCAATAGTTCGTCCTGCTGCTGATTGAGACGACCTGTTGAGCCTAAATCTTCCACGTGTTCCTAACTGGAGCAGGTGCAAGCATTTGAGAAAGGGAGGAGGGAGAGGGGCTGAATTCGAAAGGGCTAGGCCGGGGGCGGAAGGCGCTTGGGTGAAGTGGGGGGCTGAACAAGACATTCGCCGAGGCGCCTGAGGTTGGGGCGCTGCGCTGTGGGCCGACGCTCTATCGAGTTCGCGGATGATAATAGCGAACTGACGGCTCGGTTCCTGATGGATGGATACCTGTCGCCGTTTTAAGAATCCCCGCGAGTGTTGCTTAGACGCAGAACTAATTGCTGAATATATCATGTCATCTCCCAGGAAATCTATTCAGTAGAATGGAAAAGAGGTACAGTACAGCGCTTTATCTCGCAACCTTCCACCGGATCGTCAGTCAAACTGGAGAGAATTGTCGCGACGCGGGTTTTGGCCTCGTGAATATTTTTTATCGCGCTCAATTTTTTACACAACCCGAAACTCACACACTCCACCTTCTATCCCGCGCGGTAGGCGCTCCCGATATTTTGACTTCAATGAGGTCGTGTACATGTAAGTGTACGGTCATATCGGAACTTTTTGCCAGGTACCCAACCAAGAGCCTCCAACATTGTAGGAACCAAACCAGCGTAGTCAGGGTTGCCAAACCTGACGTGTACTTTAGCGCAGCGCGCTCAGCTTCTCTCGGTTTGAACTAAACATATGCACATGCTGACGCGGCAAGTGTTGATTGATAGTAACAAAAACCGCAGCGCGACCATGGAATAGCACCATAGACACAAGCTCGGAACATTTCGAACGGAACAAATAGTGTTGTCACACGTAAGCATGTCGATAACACCTCGACGTTAAAAAGCGAGAGTCGATATACGCCGTGCATTCCGTTAGTACACATGATTAATTTAAGGATGATACAAATAAAACTGTGAACATTGTTAAACTGTATTATGTTTGTAGGCTGTAGTGGGGTAGCCAATATGGGGTACAACCCCAACTAGGGTTTGCTACTTGTACCCAATTCTTCCATTCAATGCACCATTCTTGCCTAGTTCTTTTGACATGGTATCAGAGCGAAGGTCTCGGGTTCGAATCCCGGTGTGTGCACCTCGAGCATCCCAGTGCGGGGGGGTGTCAGAGGTCCACTGGTGATCCCCGAATGATCCTAGGGAAGGGTTACAGGCACGTCGGCCTGGGGGGTTATGGGCGCACTCACCCGCTACACAAACAAGCCCTTTTATCCCAGTGGTTAGTGGCTGGGATTCTGACATGGTATCAGAGCAGGAGGTCCCTAGGACCTACCGACCGTTTTTTTTAAGGGCCCACCACCGCTCGCATGCGGTTACCACGCTACCCCGTGCCCTAGCCTCGTAGCGCCCTCGTGCGCCCTCGTGCGCCCTCGTTAGTGCCCTCGCGCGCCCTCGTTAGCGCCCTCGTGCGCCTCTCGTTAGCGCCCTCGCGCGCCCTCGCTAGCGCCCTCGCGCGCCCTTGTTAGCGCCCTCGTGCGCCTCTCGTTAGCGCCCTCGCGCGCCCCTCGCAGCGTCGCCCGCCCGCCGAGCCGCCCGCTCGCAGCGTCGCCCGCCCGCCCGCTGCCCGCTTCGCAGCGTCGCCCGCCCGCCGTGCTGCCCGCTCGCAGCGTCGCCCGCCCGCCTCGCTGCCCGCTTGCAGCGTCGCCCGCCCGCCCGCTGCCCGCTTCGCAGCCCGCCCGCCGCGCTGCCCGCTCGCAGCGTCGCCCGCCCGCCCACTGCCAGCTCGCAGCGTCGCCCGCCCGCCCGCTGCCCGCTTCGCAGCCCGCCCGCCGCGCTGCCCGCTCGCCGCGTCGCCCGCCCGCCTCGCTGCCCGCTTGCAGCGTCGCCCGCCCGCCCGCTGCCCGCTTCGCAGCCCGCCCGCCGCGCTGCCCGCTCGCAGCGTCGCCCGCCCGCCCGCTGCCCGCTTGCAGCGCTGCCCGCCCGCCCGCTGCCCGCTTCGCAGCCCGCCCGCCGCGCTGCCCGCTCGCCGCGTCGCCCGCCCGCCCCGCTGCCCGCTTCGCAGCCCGCCCGCCGCACTTCCCGCCTGCAGCGCCGCCTGCCCACCGCGCTGCCCGCTTCGTAGCCCGCCCCCCGCACTGCCCGCTCGCCGAGTCGCCCGCCTTCCGCGCTTCCCGCCGAGCTACCTACCTGCAGCGCTGCGGCAGCTTCCTTTGCTCAGTCGCACTGTCACTATGGCTTCCATCCGCGTGCTGTCGTTCGATGCTGAGGGCCGCCCTGTGAAGTTCGCAACTTGGCTGGACGACCTGCAGCTGTTCCTTCTGAGCGATAGCAAGGAGCATGTGTCGCTCTATGATTACGCGTCTGGTGCTGCACCTGCCCCTCCTGCCACAGCTGAGCTTAGTGTTCGTTCCCACTGGCAGACTCGTGACGCAGCTGCTCGCCTAGCCATTCGCAGTCACCTGCCGCTAGCTGAGCTCGTGGCGACTGCAAATCCGCTAAGGCCCTGTACGATGCTGTCGTTGCTCGCTACTCCTCGCCTGCCACAGCCGAGCTTAGCCGCCTCATGCTGCCGTACCTGTTCCCTGAGCTGTCCACCTTTGCTACAGTCGCCGATCTTATCACCCACCTTCGCACTAGTGATGCTCGCCTGCGTGCTGCCCTTCCCACCGAGTTCTGCGCTAAGAACCCCCCTCCACTGTACTGGACACTCCACTTCATAGTCACCCGACTCCCTGACACCCTCAGCTCAGTTCGAGACCACTTCCTTGCTCGCTGTCCCACTGAGCTCACAGTCGCCCTCCTAGAGGAGCAGCTGCTAGCGGCCGAAAAGAGCATTGTAGCTGTCGGTGCTGCTCGTGGCGCTCCTCGCACCCCCATCTTTGAGGGGTGTTCTCCCTCTCCCCTCGCTCCCTCCTACGCTACTGCTGCTGCTGTTGACTTCCTTGGTGCTGAGTCTGCTGGCGCTGCTTCTACTCCTGGTGGGAGGCGCCGCACCGGCAAGGGCAAGGGGGGGAAAGGGTGGCGGGGGTGGCGCTGGGGGGGGAGGAGGTGGGGGGGGGGGGGGGGGGGAGGCGGTGCTGGAGGGAGCGGTGGCGGGAGTGCTGGTGGGAGTGGGGTCGGCAGCGGAGGCGGGGGCGGCGGAGGGAGCGGTGGCGGCGGCGGCGGCGGCGGCGGTGGCGGCGGTGGCGGCGGAGGGAGTGGTGGCGGCGGCGGCGGTGGCGGCGGCGGCGGCGGTGGCGGCGGCGGCGGTGGCGGTCGGAGCGGAGGTAGTGGTGGTGGCGGAGGTCGGAGTGGAGGCACTGGCTCGGGCCAGAGCTCCCAGCAGCAGCAGCGTCCCCAGACGACCCAGCAGCTTCGTGAGTGGCTTGCTCAGCGTGGGACGTCGGGGGGCAATGGCCGCTGTTCCTATGTCATTCGCACAGGTGACCGCAAGGGACAGACGTGTGGGAGGTTCCACACCCCGTACCGCTGCTTCTCCCGCCTTGACGACGCTTGGCGTGAGGAGATGGGCGAGGATGTTGAGCGCCCCCGCTGGGCTGAGCTCATGAGGGCTGGTGTTGATATCTTTGCTCTTGACTATGATGCTATTATTGCTGCCATGTATGCATTGACTGTTAGTGCCGAGGGAGACTGTTACTTGTGTGTGCCGCCTGACCCAGGTATAGAGCCCGCTGTCCTGGGTACTAGTGAGTCTGCTCTCTCCGGTATGGTGCCCCCTGTACTTGCTCCCTCCAGTGCTGTCCCGACTGTTTGCGAGTCTGCTCTCTCAGGTACAGCACCCACAGAGACTGCTCTCTCAGGTACCGCACCGGCTGAGGCCTGTCACACCTTCACCCTTGACTCAGGTGCTTCCCGCTGTTTCTTTCGTGACAGTACTGAGCTCACACCGCTTCCTGCACCGGTCCCAGTCTCCTTGGCTGACCCCTCTGGGGGCCCAGTCCTTGCCCAGTCCACCACTGTGCTCCCTTGTCCAGCGGTTCCGTCTGGCTCGTTGTCGGGTTTCCACCTCCCCTCGTTCTCGACGAACCTGGTGAGCAACGCTGTCATCCAGGATCAGTGGGTTGACACCTTTACCCCTGGAGGACAGCGTGTGGCGATCTGCACGTGCTCCAGGACCGGCCGTCACCTGGCTACGTTTACCCGTCGGCCGGGGTCGAGTCTCTACACACTGACCACTGCGTCTCCTCAGGTCGCTGCTGTCGGTCAGGTGTCCGCGTCAGGTCTGGTGGCCCACGCCTGTGAGTGTCGTTCCCTGTCGCACCAGACCCTTCTCTGGCACCACCGCCTGGGTCACCCCTCCTTGCCACGCCTCCGTGGCATGCACCGTCGCAGCCTTGTGTCTGGTCTTCCCAGGTCCCTCCCTCCCCTCCCTGCCTCGCCTGCGCCGCCTTGCCTTCCTTGCGTCGAGGGGCGGCAGCGCGCCGCTCCTCACTCCTCCTCGTTCCCCCCGACAGAGGCTCCTCTGCAGACCCTCCACCTGGACGTGTGGGGCCCTGCCCGCGTTCGTGGCCAGGGCGGTGAGCGGTACTTTTTGCTGGTTGTCGACGACTACTCGCGTTACACCACGGTCTTCCCCTTGCGCACCAAGGGTGAGGTCCCTGCTGTTCTGATCCCTTGGATCCGCACAGTTCGTCTCCAGCTCCGCCGCCGTTTCCGGACGGATCTTCCTGTCCTGCGTCTGCACTCTGACAGAGGTGGTGAGTTTTCCTCCGATCTCTTGAGGACCTTCTGTCAGGCGGAGGGCATCGAGCAGACCTTCACGCTTCCGGACTCCCCACAGCAGAATGGGGTTGCTGAGCGCCGCATTGGCCTGGTCATGGAGGTCGCTCGTACCTCCTTGGTCCACGCGGCGGCTCCCCATTTTCTGTGGCCGTTTGCTGTCCGGTACGCCGCGCATCAGCTCAACCTCTGGCCCCGTGTCTCCTTGCCGGAGACCTCGCCCACACTGCGTTGGACGGGGGAGGTTGGCGATGCGTCGCGCTTCCGGGTGTGGGGTGCTCGTGTCAAACATTGCATGTTTATATTGTCTAGGCTGTAGTGGGTTACACCTTAGGGGGTACACAAAGTTAGGGTTTCCTACTTGTACCAAACTCTGTTCTAGTTCATTCATTCCTGCTCAGTTATTTCTGACATGGTTTCAGAGCAGGTCCTTCGCTAGGACTGTTCTTAGGGCCCACCGACTTACCTACCTGCTTACCTTCGCTTGTTTCCGGCCCCGCTGGCCCCGTCGATCTAGCAAGATCTAGCGGCCCTGCGGCCCCGTCGAATTTTTTTTTTTAGCGGCCTCTCACGGCCCCCGTCGCGTCGCCCCTTAGCGCCCCGATCGGCCCCGTCACGCCGCCCGCGAACCGCACAGCGCGCCGCGCTCACAGCCCGCGAACCGCCCGCGCACAGCCCGCGACCCGCCTGCGCAGCCCGCGACCAGCCCGCGCAGCCCGCGCACAGCCCGCGAGCAGCCCGCGACCTGCCCGCGAACCCCCGCGAGCCGCCCGCGACCCGCTTACGCAGCCCGCGAGCAGCCCGCGCAGCCCGCGCTGAGCCTGCGCGGCTCGTGCGCTGACCGCCGCCGGCCCGCACGCTGCCCGCACTGCTCCCGGCCCGCCGCTGCTGAGCCCGCAGCCGCCCGCGCACCGCCGCTGCTGAGCCCGCCACCGCCCGCGCACCGCCGCTGCTGAGCTCGCCGCCGCCCGCGCACCGCCGCTGCTGCGCCCGCTGCCGCCCGCGTATCACCGCTGCTGAGCCCGCCCCTGCTGCGCCGGCTCTCGCTGCCGCCTGCTGCGCCTGTGCACCACTGCAGATCCTACTACTACACTTCCTGCTACTGCTGCTTGTGCGCCACTACAGTCTGTAGGCCCCACCGGCCCTGCTGACCCAGCGCACGCCTGTTCAGTGACTTTACTGCTTCTACTACTGCCGCTGTCGCTATGGCTAGTCCTCCTGTTCTAGCTTTCGACGCCGAGGGCCGTCCGGTCAAATTCGAAACCTGGCTAGATGATCTGCACCTTTTCCTACAGCTCACTGCCAAGGAAGATATTACACTGTACGACCACGCTCTCGGCCATGCGACCGCCCCACTCGCTACTGCCCCCCCAACTGAGCGCTCACAGTGGCAGACCCGTGACGCGCACGCTCGCTTTGCTATTCGCAACTCCCTGCCGCTAGATGAGCGCGAGCACTTCGGCCAGTGCAAGACTGCTAAGGACCTCTACACAGCTGTAGTGGCCCGCTACTCCTCACCCGCTTCTGCCACACTAGGCCGCCTCACTCTCCCCTACCTGTTCCCCGACCTAGCCTCTTTTCACACTGTCGCAGACCTCATCACCCACCTTAAGACTAGTGAGGCTCGCTTTCGCGCTGCCATGCCTGATGAGTTCCTCGCTAGCAACCCCCCCCCGCTCTGGATCACTCTCTACCACGTTGTCACCCGCCTCCCTGACTCTCTGCGCCCTGTCAGGGACCAGTTCCTCTCTCGCTCCCCCACTGAGCTCACCATTGCCCTCCTCGAGAAGGAACTGCTTGCAGCCGAGGCTAGTATCGTCGCTGTAGGCACCTCTCGTGGCGACCCCCGCGGCCCCTTCTTTGAGGGGTGCTCCCCTTCCCCCCTCCTCCCCTCTGTCGCCTCTGCTGCTGCTGTCGACCTCCTTGGTGCTGAGAAGGTCGGGGCTGCGTCTGCTTCAGGCGGACGACGCAGGGGCAGGAGTGGCAGGAGTGGGGGTGGTGGCGGAGGAGGCGGGGGTGGAGGTGGTGGCGGTGGAGGTGCGACTGGAGAGGCTAGTGGCGGCGGTGGTGGAGGTGACAGCGGTGTTGGGAGTGGTGACAGGGGCGGAGGTGGCAGCGGAGGCGGAGGTGGTCGTGGCAGCGGCAGGGGTGGAGGTGGCCGGGGCGGAGGCGGAGGGGTTGGTGGTCGTGGAGGCCCGGCGGGCGGTCAGAGTCAGCAGCCTGCCCCGACCCTTCAGGCCGCCCGTGAGTGGTATGCGCGGCGCAGCGTCACCTGCCAGTACGTTATTCGTACAGGTGACCGCACTGGCCAGACGTGTGGGGGGCCGCACCAGACGGAGCGCTGCTTCGCCCGCCTCAACGATGCGTGGCGCACTCAGTTTCCTGGTGGGGGTGAGCTGCCGCGCTGGGCTGATCTGCTCAGGAAGGGTGTTGATATTTGGGCACTTGACTTTGATGCTATTCTCACTGCCATGTATGCGATGTCTATTAGTGGAGAGGGTGCTCAGTACTTGCGTGTTCCGCCCGACCCGGGCATTCAGGCCAGCCCCGCTGCTGCTCTAGGTGCTAGTGTGTCTGCTTCCACAGGTACTACTGCAGCTGCTGCTCTAGGTGCTTGTGCGTCTGTGCCCCCTGGTACTGAGTCGACTGCAGCACTGCACACCTTCACACTGGACTCAGGTGCTTCTCGCTCTTTCTTTCGTGACCGCACTGTCCTTGAGCCTCTAGCTCGGCCAGTTGCTGTCTCTCTTGCTGACCCCTCTGGGGGTCCGGTCCTTGCGACCTCCTCCACCACCCTTCCGTGTCCAGCGGTTCCGTCCGGCACGCTCTCAGGTCTCTACCTCCCCTCGTTCTCCACGAACTTGGTGGCAGGTAGTGCGCTCCAGGACTCGGGTGTTCACCAGTTCACCCCTGCCTACGAGCGTGTGACTCACTGCACGTGTGCTCGGACGGGCCGCCACCTAGCTACTTTCACTCGAGAGCCGGGGTCTGACCTGTACACACTGACCACTGAGTCCCCTCAGGTAGCTGCGTCTGCGTCAGCGTCAGGTCAGCTGTCCGCCCCCTGCTCGTGTCGCTCTCTGGCGAACGACACCGTCCTCTGGCACCACCGCCTTGGTCACCCGTCTGTGCAGCGCCTGCGGGCCATGCACAAACGGGACCTTGTTGCTGGTCTTCCCAGGGTGCTCCCTCCCCTTCCTGACTCCCCTGCTCCTGACTGCATTCCCTGTGTCGAGGGACGGCAGCGCGCCGCTCCTCACTCCTCCTCCTTTCCCCCGACGACCGCTCCCCTGCAGACGCTCCACATGGACGTGTGGGGCCCGGCCCGCGTCCGTGGTCAGGGTCAGGAGAGGTACTTCCTGATAGTTGTTGACGACTACTCGCGCTACACCACGGTCTTCCCCTTGCGCGCCAAGGGTGACGTCCCTGGTGTTTTGATCCCCTGGATCAGCCGAGCCCGTCTCCAGCTAGGCGAGCGCTTTCACTCGGACTTTCCTGTCCTGCGCTTGCACTCTGACAGGGGTGGTGAGTTCGCCTCCGACCTCTTGGCAGCCTACTGTGCTGAGCACGGCATTGAGCAGTCGTACACGCTTCCGGCCTCTCCACAGCAGAATGGGGTTGCTGAGCGCCGCATTGGCTTAGTCATGGAGGTCGCTCGTACCTCCCTGACCCATGCGGCTGCTCCCCACTTTCTGTGGCCGTTTGCGGTCCGGTACGCAGCGCATCAGCTCAACCTCTGGCCCCGTGTCTCCTTGCCGGAGACTTCCCCGACTCTACGGTGGACGGGAGAGGTTGGCGATGCGTCGCGTTTCCGGGTCTGGGGATCTCGAGCTTTTGTCCGCGACATGTCCGCGGACAAGCTCTCGCGTCGCACTGTTCCCTGTGTCTTTCTTGGCTTTGTTCCCGACGCGCCTGGATGGCAGTTTTACCACGTCACCTCGCGCCGGGTTCTGGCCTCTCAGGACGTCACTTTTGACGAGTCCGTCCCCTTCTACCGCCTCTTCCCCTACCGCACTGCCCCGCTCCCCCCCCCGCCTCTCTTCCTCGCTCCAGGTGCTGAGGTACCAGACCCCCTCCCCCCTCAGGGTGCCGCTCCCTCAGGTGTGTCCCAGGTAGACCCGGGTGAGCCTGTCGAGGTAGCTGTTGACTCGCGTCCTGCGTCTGGGGGTGCTGAGCCTGGGAGTGCTGCGTTTGAGGGTGCGGAGCCTGGGGGTGCTGAGTCTGGAGGTGCGGAGCCTGGGGGTGCTGAGCCTGGAGGTGCGGAGCCTGGAGGTGCGGAGCCTGGAGGTACTGAGCCTGGAGGTGTGGAGACTGGGGGTGCTGAGCCTGGAGGTGCGGAGCCTGGAGGTGCGGAGCCTGGAGGTGCTGAGTCTGGACGTGCTGAGTCTGGGGGTGCTGAGTCTGGGGGTGCTGAGCCTGAGCGTGCTCCACCTGGAGGAGCCCCCTCCTCCCAGCAGCTGCAGGAGAGGTACCTCGAGTACTGCCGCCTCCGGAGAGGTGCTTCTGGAGCTCGTCCCGGTACTTCCCCTCCTACCCAGGAGCTCCCCCCCATTCAGGTGATCCGCGAGTGGTACACGCGGCGCTGCAGTCTTCGTAGTGGTGCTCCTGGTACTGCGGACCCGAGCGGTGGTACTGTTGCTGGTGCTGAGGACTCGGACGCTGGAGCTGCTGCTGGTGCTGAGGACCCGGGGGCTGGAGCTGCTGCTGGTGCTGAGGACCCGGGCGTTGGAGCTGCTGCTGGTGCTGAGGACCCGACCGGTGGCGCTGCTGCTGGTGCTGAGGACCTGACCAGTGGCCCTGCTGCTGGTGCTGAGGACCCGGGCGTTGGAGCTGCTGCTGGTGCTGAGGACCCGACCGGTGGTGCTGCTGCTGGTGCTGAGGACCTGACCAGTGGCCCTGCTGCTGGTGCTGAGGACCCGGGTGTTGGAGCTGCTGCTGGTGCTGAGGACTCGGGCGTTGGAGCTTCTGCTGGTGCTGAGGACTCGGGCGTTGCGGCTGCCACTGGTGTCCCTGCTGCTTCTGGAGACGCTGCGCGGCCGCGACCGTACTTCGTACCGCTCCTTCAGCAGGTTCTTGGTCAGGCTCCTCCTCCTTGTCCTCCTCCCTCCGTCGAGTGTCCTCTGCCTGTCCAGCAGCAGTCACAGTTACCGCCTGTCTCGCCTCTCCCTGCTCCCTCCCCTTACGCTGGTCCCACAGGAGGTCTTACAGAGCGTCGTGAGCCTGAGTCTCGTCCTGCGTCGCCTGTTCGTACTGCTCGCACTGGTCGTCGTGTCCCACGTGAGCGTCCTCCTCCTGTCCCTGGCACTCACTACATGACTCTGCGTCCCTCCACTGCTCCGCAGCGTGTCCCGCTGCCGTCTCCTCCTGCGTCCTCTCTTCCTACTCTTCCTGACCCGGAGTCTGACTCCCGTCGTGCTGCCAGTCCCACTGTTACGCGTCTCCTCGCTACAGTTGTCACTGACCCGACCTTTGAGTCCTCTGCTGCGTCTGCCCTGGTCGCTGAGTTGGTTGACTTTGCTGCTCGCTGTCGCCTAGACTACGCTGCCAGCCTTGTCGCTAGGTCTGAGTCTGCGTCTGCCTGTCCTCCGTCCGTCGGGGGTGAGTGTGCCCTCGGCACGGACGTCCTTGAGGACAGACAGGAGGAGTTCCACTGCCTTGCTGCTGCTTTGCCCCGTCTCGTGTCCTTGCTAGTTGCCCCTGAGGGAGACCCGGATGCACCAGACATCCCGACCCCACGCTCTTACGCTGAGGCGATGGCGGGTCCCTACTCCTCTCAGTGGCAGACAGCCATGGACGCAGAGATGGCCTCCTGGAAGTCCACAGGCACCTACGTAGACGAGGTTCCCCCTCCTGGGGCGAACATCGTCAGTGGCATGTGGATTTTCAGGGTGAAGCGGCCTCCGGGTTCTCCACCTGTCTTCAAGGCGCGCTACGTGGCTCGAGGCTTCAGTCAGCGAGAGGGAGTAGACTTCTTTCAGACCTTCTCCCCCACCCCGAAGATGACTACTCTTCGGGTGCTGCTGCACATAGCCGCTCACCGCGACTACGAGCTTCACTCTCTTGACTTCAGCACTGCTTTCTTGCAGGGCAGCCTGCACGAGGAGATCTGGCTGCGCCGCCCCCCTGGCTTCACTGGGTCATTTCCTCCTGGCACCCAGTGGAGGCTTCAGCGGCCGGTCTACGGTCTCCGCCAGGCGCCACGTGAGTGGCACGACACACTGAGGACGACACTTGCGGCTCTTGGGTTCGCTCCCTCTACTGCTGACCCGTCGCTGTTTCTACGCACCGACACCTCGCTGCCGCCGTTCTACATCCTCGTGTACGTCGACGACTTGGTCTTTGCCACTGCTGACACCGCGGCACTCGCTCACGTGAAGTCGGAGCTGCAGAGGAGACACACGTGCACAGACCTGGGTGAGCTGACGAGCTATCTTGGCTTGCGGATCACCCGGGACAGAGCACGGCGCACCATCACCCTGACTCAGTCACACATGGTGCAGCAGGTTCTCCAGCGCTTTCGCTTCACGTACTCCTCGCCTCAGTCCACTCCTCTGCCTACCGGTCACTCGCTCTCAGCTCTGCCTTCGGATGAGTCCGTAGAGCCGAGTGGCCCGTATCCAGAGCTTGTGGGCTGCCTCATGTACCTGATGACCTGCACTCGACCTGACCTTGCATACCCTCTTAGCATCCTAGCACGCTATGTCGCTCCTGGCCGTCACCGGAAGGAGCACATGGATGCTGCTAAGAGGGTGTTGCGCTACTTGTGCAGTACGTCGGGCATGGGGCTTGTGCTTGGAGGGCGAGACCGGGTTGTTCTCACAGGGCACTCAGACGCTTCTTGGGCAGACGACCAGGCTACTCAGCGGTCGTCCCAGGGTTACACCTTCAGCCTTGGCTCTGGCTCAGTTTCTTGGCGTTCTACTCGTTCTTCTTCTGTTCTCAGCTCCAGTTGTGAGGCTGAGATCTACGCCACAGCCATGGCTGCTCAGGAGCTACGCTGGCTGACCTACCTGCTGACCGACCTCGGAGAGCAGCCTCGTTCTCCTCCAGTGCTGTACGTCGACAACAAGGCTGCCATTGCCTTGTGTGAGGAGCACAGACTGGAGCACAGAACGAAGCACATCGCTCTGCGGTACTTCCTTGCTCGAGAGCTGCAGCAGCGTGGTCAGCTTTGTCTGCGTTACGTGGCCACTGAGGCCAACACTGCTGATGTGTTCACCAAGGCGCTTCAGCCTTGTGACCATCAGCGCTTTTGCACTCTGCTAGGCCTTGTACCTACTGGGCCTCACTTGCTTACCTCTTGACCTTACTTGTACTGTGATCACTATATATATATGCCTTCTTGCTTACTTTTCCTAGGTTGTGATCACTGTATCTCTTGCTTTGTTATAAACCTGCATGTGAACTGGTCTTGTGACCGCTTGCTTGTGCTCGGAATTTGTGTGGAATCCTTGAGATCCACCCTGAGCTTGCTTTGCTTTGCTTTGACTGGTCTTGTGACCCTGTGGTTGTTTCCCACTGCGCCTATGGGGGTGTGTCAAACATTGCATGTTTATATTGTCTAGGCTGTAGTGGGTTACACCTTAGGGGGTACACAAAGTTAGGGTTTCCTACTTGTACCAAACTCTGTTCTAGTTCATTCATTCCTGCTCAGTTATTTCTGACAGCTCGTGCCCTTGTCCGCGATACGTCCGCGGACAAGCTCTCCTCCCGCACACTTCCCTGTGTCTTCCTTGGCTTTGTTCCTGACGCGCCGGGCTGGCAGTTTTACCACCCCACCTCGCGCCGGGTCTTCGCCTCTCAGGACGTCACCTTTGACGAGTCGGTCCCTTTTTACCGTCTCTTCCCCTACCGCACTGCCCCCCTCCCTCCCCCGCCGCTTTTCCTTGCTCCTGGTCCCCCTCCGGTAGACCCCCTTCCCCCTCAGGGTCCTGCTCCTTCAGGTGTCTCTCAGGTAGATCCTCCTCCCGTCGCTGAGCCTGTCGAGGTCACAGGTGACTCAGGTGCTGCTGCAGGTGGTGCTGCTGGGAGTGCTGAGCCTGGGGGTGCTGAGCCTGCGGGTGCTGGGCCTGGGAGTGCTGGGGCTGTGGGTACTGGAGCTGAGGGTACTGTGCCTGGGAGTTCGGCGCCTGGGGGTGCTGAGCCTGGGGGTGCTACGACTGGGGGTGCTGAGCCTGCGTGTACGGAGTCTGGGGGTGCTGAGCCTGGGGGTACTGCGCCTGAGGGTACTGGGCCTGGGGGTGCTGCTGCTGAGCCTACGGAGCCTGGGGTTGCTGCGTCTGGGGGTGCTCTTCCTGGCGGTACTGGAGCTGCTGGAGCTGACGACGCTGGAGCTGACGGTTCTGGACACGGTGGTCCTGCTGGTTCTGGAGGTGCTGGCGAGGGGAGGTCTGTCGCTGCTGGGGCCTCTGGTGCTGACGTCGCCGACTCGGGGGGTGCTGTGGCGGAGGGTGCTGGTCCAGGTGCTTCTGGTGCTCCGGGTGCTGGAGGTGCTGGCGGAGCTCCGCCGTCGCGCCTGTTCTTCGCTCCTCCGTCGCCGTCGGCTTTGCCGCCGCCTGACACGGTTCTTCGCCAGGTTCTTTCCCTCCCGTCTTCCACTGGCCTTCCCCTTCAGCCTGGCTCCCCCCTCCCTGCTCCTGTGCCTTACACTGCACAGCCGGACTCGCTTACGGAGCGTCGTGAGCCTGCGTCTCGTCCTGCCTCGCCTGTTCGCGCTGCTCGCGCTGCTCGCACTGCGCGCACTGGTCCCACTGGTCGTCGTGTCGCGCGTCCGCGTCCTCCTCCTGTTCCTGGCACGCATATTATGGCCCTTCGTCCTTCCACTGGTCCACAGCGTGTCCCCCTACCGTCTCCTCCTGCGTCTTCTCTTCCTGACGTTCCCGACCCTGAGTCTGACAGTGTTCGTGCTGCCCACCCTACTGTTACGCGTCTTCTCGCCACTGTTGTCACTGACCCGTCGTTTGAGTCTGCTGCTGCGTCTGCCCTGGTCGCTGAGCTTGTCGACTTTGCTGCTGCCTGTCGTCTAGACTACGCCGCCAGTCTTGTTGCCGGGTCTGAGTCTGTCTGTCCTCCGTCCGTCGGGGGTAAGTGTGCTCTTGGCACGGACGTCCTTGAGGACATGCAGGAGGACTTTGACTCTCTTGCGGCTGCTGTACCTCATCTCGTGGCCTGGTTGCTTGCCCCTGAGGGAGACCCGGATGCACTAGACATCCCCACTCCGCGCTCTTACGCAGAGGCGATTTCGGGTCCCTACTCCTCTCAGTGGCAGACAGCCATGGACGCAGAGATGGCATCCTGGAAGTCCACAGGCACCTACGTCGACGAGGTTCCCCCTCCTGGGGCGAACATCGTCGATGGCATGTGGATTTTCAGGGTGAAGCGGCCGCCAGGTTCTCCACCTGTCTTCAAGGCTCGTTACGTTGCTAGAGGCTTCAGTCAGCGTCAGGGGTTGACTTCTTCCAGACCTTCTCCCCCACCCCGAAGATGACCACTCTTCGGGTTCTGCTACACGTTGCTGCTCAGCGTGACTACGAGCTTCACTCTCTTGACTTCAGCACAGCGTTCCTGCAGGGCAGCCTGCACGAGGAGATCTGGCTGCGCCGCCCACCTGGCTTTACTGGGTCGTTTCCTCCTGGTACCCAGTGGAGCCTCCGCCGGCCAGTCTACGGTCTCCGCCAGGCGCCACGTGAGTGGCACGACACACTGAGGACTACACTTGCAGCTCTTGGGTTCGCGCCGTCTACTGCTGACCCGTCGCTGTTTCTGCGCACAGACACGTCGCTACCGCCGTTCTACATTCTCGTGTACGTTGACGACTTGGTCTTTGCTACTGCTGACACTGAGGCACTCGCTCGTGTGAAGTCGGAGCTGCAGAAGAGACACACCTGCACTGACCTGGGTGAACTGCGTAGCTACCTTGGCTTGCAGATCACCCGGGACAGAGCTCGCCGCACCATCACCCTGACTCAGTCACACATGGTGCAGCAGGTCCTTCAGCGCTTCGGCTTCCAGTTCTCCTCACCACAGGCCACACCTCTGGCTACCAGCCACTCGCTCTCAGCTCCACCTTCGGACGAGTCCGTAGAGCCGAGTGGCCCGTACCCAGAGCTTGTAGGCTGCCTCATGTACCTGATGACTTGCACGCGACCTGACCTCGCGTACCCACTTAGCATCCTTGCTCGTTACGTTGCGCCTGGGAGACACAGGCGAGAGCACTTGGAGGCTGCTAAGAGGGTGCTGCGTTACTTGTGCAGTACATCAGGCATGGGGCTGGTGCTTGGAGGACGCGACAGAGTTGTCCTCACTGGTCACTCGGACGCTTCTTGGGTGGACGACCTGGCTACGCAGCGGTCGTCACAGGGTTACACCTTCAGCCTTGGCTCTGGTTCTGTCTCGTGGCGGTCCACCCGCTCTTCTTTTGTTCTCGGCTCTAGTTGTGAGGCTGAGATCTACGCCACAGCCATGGCTGCCCAGGAGTTACGCTGGCTCACCTACCTGCTGACTGACTTGGGAGAGCGGCCTAGTTCTCCTCCAGTTCTGTACGGTGACAACAAGGCGGCCCTTGCCTTGTGTCAGGAGCACAGACTGGAGCACAGGACGAAGCACATTGCTCTTCGCTACTTTCTTGCTCGAGAGCTGCAGCAGCGAGGTCAGCTTCGGCTTGTGTACGTGGACTCGAAGGCCAACACTGCTGATATCTTCACCAAGGCGCTCCCGCCTAGTGATCATCAGCGGCACTGTACTTCCTTAGGCCTTGTGTCCACATTCCCTCATTTGCTTACTGCTTGACTTTCTTTGTACTGTCCTTTATATATATCTCGTTGCTTGCTTGCTAGGTCTTGATCACTGTGTTGCTTGTCTTGTACTATATCTAGCACTGCATGTGAACTGGCCTTGTGGCCTTTGCTTGTGCTCGGAGTGTGGTGACGTTGTGATCCACCCTGGGCTTTGCTTTGCTGGACTGGTCTTGTGACCCTTTGTTCTCCCCCACTTTGCCTATGGGGGTGTGTTAAACTGTATTATGTTTGTAGGCTGTAGTGGGGTAGCCAATATGGGGTACAACCCCAACTAGGGTTTGCTACTTGTACCCAATTCTTCCATTCAATGCACCATTCTTGCCTAGTTCTTTTCACAAACATATCCTACTTTAGCTAAATAGTAGTTTTATTTGATAACATCCAGTTTCTTCATAGTCCAAATATATTATTTTCGATTGAGGTATGCACACAGGTTTTAAACATAGAACAACATATGTCTATGAAAACATAAGGTTTATTGTCTAACATTATCAATTGGCAAACGATGCAATGAATTATTCATGTTACTGAACAGTGAATATGCGTAACTATATGAGTTCTCACTATGCATGAGGGCTTCATGATGGTGTGTAAGAAATACATACCATGCATAATGTAACCGTACAAAACGCTTTTGAGTAGCAAATTTGACACAGGTTTTAATAGGAACTTTCATAAGTGTAAAATCATGCAGAAAATCTTTTCCAAAAAGATTTCCAGAGCAATTATTATACTTCAATTGTACTAAAAAAAGGAATGGATTGCAAAAATTGTCTTAAGAATAACTTGAAACATAAAGCATATCCCAACACAGTATATATAAACTTCATATCTTACACAATAAGCTATTATTACTTTGTTGGAGTAAGGCAAGAATTGCCATTTACATACACGAGCACAATATGTACGTTCGCCCCCCCTAAATCAAGAACAAGTAATGCCATGCAAAAAAATAATGTACATTCATCTCACGTCATTATGTAGACTGGGCCGTCAGTTACATCGTTTGTTTATGTATGAATTTGTTTTTGATTATCTACTCTTTTGTGTTGTTTACATTGTTACGAATTATTCCTTATTAACACGAATTTTCTACTAAACTTATTGTGAAACATGCGATGTATACGGTATCGAGCCCTCAAAGAGAGCTTGTTCACAGTTCACCCTACAGCTAAACGTGCTGTATGACTCGGCGCTCAACTATTGGTTTGTTCGTTTCCCTAATTCAAACTGATGGTGACGCGGCGGTCGCAAGTACACGCACGTGGCATTGTGTTAAAAAACGAGGCGCGCGACACACTGAACATTTGATTTTGAACTTGCACCAATCGTATTGCTACAAGTTTAAAATCGACTTTCTGACACAGTGAACCGAAGCACACTGTCGAACCTGTTCGCGCTCGAACCTGGCCGAACCTGCATTCCACGATGTCAGGAACAAAATGACCAATCGGTTAGCACTGCGTGGCAGTGATGTTCCACGTCAAACTGTAAACTGCCCACCGACAAAATGGAAACCCGAAAAAAAAAACCATTAAAGTGTTTATATAACGCAAAATGACGCGTGCGCGGAAACCGCATGATGAAAGGTGGCGGGATCGCATTTCGCGTTTTACAAAAATTTCCCCGCGAGATAAAAAATTACCGAAGCCGAAGCCCGTGCCCCGGTAATTCTCTCGTCAAACTGGATGTATCTTGGCCGAAAGATGAGCTGCGCCAACCGCTGGCCGTCAGACAGTTGAATGCTTCTGACTGTTCGCCTTCGCTTGTCCCCCGCAACCGTTTCCACAACGCACTGGGCAAAACTTCCCTTATCTCAGCGACGTGGCCACTTGGCTGGTATCCAGGTTACTCGTCGCCTGATACGTTTCTAACCGCCTTCGCGACCTAGAGGTTCCCGCGATTTCGCAGGACACCACCACCCCGACCAACCAATCCACAGGAACCACAGAAACGAGCGGCAGAAATGTTGAGGAACAGTTCGAGCACAGCCAGCAATCAACGTCATTCCATCCATGGCTTCCTCGCATTGCCTTCCGCTGACCCTAAACTGATTGCGTACTTTTCTGGAGCAGGGCCGGCCGATTTTGCAAGAGGAACACTATTCGCATTGTGGCCTGGAATCGCCTAGCCTTCCATCTAGTCGCTATGCCGGCCATTCGGGTGGGTACAGGTCATTGCTGACGAGATTGATTAGGGTTCGCGATCCCGCTTGTTTATCCAACCGCTTTCCCGCAACGCTGGAGCACACTGCACCTCAGAATCCAATCGCGTTTCTTTATCCGCAAGAGTGCGTCTGTCTGAAAAAAGGCCTTCATTTCGGGGGTGTTTAAGATGCATAATACTTCATGCGAACTGGTCATTCTGTGAACTTTTTTTCTCGCTTCAGCCTCTAATTGCCAGCATCGCCACACCAGATTATGGTTAGGGACGATATTGCCGTGGCTGACAGTGAGCTCACTTTCTTTGTTGCCTAATATTTTTTTTAATTTCTACTCTGGAATCCTTCTTAAGTGCCATCTTTACTATCTATGTCGTTGGTGAATGTCACAGTTGGACGATTGAGAAGCAGCAGCAGCGTGCCATTCAAGGGCGTACAAGGTAGGAATCTGAAAGGCTCTGTGCGAAGGCTGCCAGTGCTGGAAATATACTAATGGGCTCCGGTTTTGCTAGCCACAACAGGAAATTAGTCACGACATTACCGTTTGAAAACGTCGCGGAATTATCTTATCCAGCTCTCGTTTCTGTCTGATCATTGGTCGATGTACAAGATCGGCAGTTGTTGCCACGTTCCACAAGCATTAATAAAATGCAAAACTTTCCTGTCTTTCGTTTGGCCTGTTTATACATTCTGCGCGCTCCCCGCCCACTCCATACCTTCCCATTTGCTACTTACCAGAAGGCCTCGGTAATGCCGGCTGTAGCAGCGGTCTCTGCTCCGCATCCCTCTTCCCTTGACCAGCCTGCCAGCATCCTCCCTGGCGCCGCGTCTGAAGCTTCACAAGAAGTTTCCGCGCTACAGTCGTACGAATTAGAGCCTTCTGCGCTGCAGCCTTCCGCGCCACACCCTTCCGCGCTGGACCCTTCCTTTTGCGATTCCTCCCTGAACCCTTCCATTCCGCCAGCAGCAGCAGCAGCAGCAGCAGCAACAGCAGCAGCAGCAGCAGCAGCAGCAGCAGAAGCAGAAGCAGGAGCAGGAGCAGCAGCAGCTGAAGCAACAACAACAGCAGCAGCAGAAGCGGGAGGCGCAGAACCATCTAATTCTCTAGCCGCAGGGAGCAGCGCTGAGAGCGCTGCAGGTGCGGTCGTGGCGGGAGAGGCAGCAGCCATTGCGGAAGCACTCTACGGCGCAGAGGCAAGGGGGAACGGATCAGGGGCGCAAGGCGCAGCGGGGCAGGAGTCGGGGGAGCAGGAGGGAGGGGGGGTGGGGGTGAAAGGGGCGCACGAGGCCGTGACCGGGGCACAAAGGGCAGCGGGAGCAGGGGGAGCGGGAGCAGAAGAGGCAGGGGGAGCAGGAGCGGGGGGGTCCGGGGGCGCGGGAGCAGGAGGCGCAGGGGGAGCGGGAGCAGAGGGGCCAGAGCAGCAGGTGGCGGAGGCGTGGCAGCGCGCGTTGGATGAGGCGGAGGTGGAGATCCGCAAGCAGGCCATCGAAAACGAGTTCCTGCGCTCCCAGCTGCGCGTGCTCGAATGGCAGATGAGCAACGGAGTGAGCACTCTCATCGAATCGCAACCCTACTCCAACCCCTCTTCCACCCACCTCCCCCCAAACTCCCCCCCCCACCTTCCCCGTCGCTTTTCCGAGCCTCGCCCATCTCTCTTCCCCACCCCCTAGTCTCCCTCCACTCCCCTTTTCAGGCGACTCGAAACTTGCCCCGGACCTCTCCGTTTCTTTTGTCACTTTCACCCTGCCCCGGACCTCCTTTTCTGCACCACCTCATAGGCTCAACAATGGTTATCTTATTAAAAAAAATCGGAAGCCACTAGGTCGGTCAGGAGTAGCAGGTGCGGGCGCTTTTAACGGTCCTTCCAGGACTACTGATCATGCTTGACGCGTCTCACCACCCTTCTCCTCGACTGTCCTCTCCTTGCTCTCCCCTTGCTCTCCCGCCTCTTTCCCCCCGCCGCCGCCCCCCTCTCCTCCCCTCCCCCCCACTCCCTCAGGCGCTAGCGGGTTTCTCTCCTCCTGACGTGGACGGGCTGCTCTCCTCTTCCTCCTCTTCCCCTTCCATGTTCTAATGCGCTTTCCCCCGACTCTCCTCGCCCCGCTCTCCCCCCACTCCCCCAGGCGCTAGCGGGTTCCTCGCCTCCTGACGTGGACGGGCTGCTCTCCTCTTCCTCCTGACGCGTCTCATCTCAACGTGGAACGCCCCAATTCCCTTCTCCTTGCTCTCCCCTCTCTTTCTCCCACTCCCCTCACTCCCCCAGGCGCTAGCAAACTCCGCGCCTCCTGACGTGGACGGGCTGCTCTCCCCTTCCTCCGCGCGCCTTCTCCCTTCCGCTGCTACTGGCGCGGGGCTTAGCCCAGGTATATCTAGGGCAGGAACCATCACAGGCGTAGCAGGCGCGGGCGCTTCTAGCGGCCCTCCAGGCGGTTTTAGCGGTGCTCTAGTAGGGAGTCCGCAGATAGCGGGGATAGGCAGTGCAGCAGCCGTGGGTACTGGTGGTATTGCCCCTGCTGTAGTGGGTATAGGTAGGGCTGAAGGGACAGTAGGGAGAGGGAGAGGCGAAGGGATTATGGCTGCTGCGGCAGCAGCTGTAGCACCAGGAATGGCTGGTGGTAATGGTGGTGGACTGGGGGGGCTGTTAGGATCAGATCAGGTGGTTTCTGGGGAAGGTGGTATTGGCCATATGGGCGGGATGGTAGGGGACGGAGGAGGGGGAGGAGTGGGAGGAGTGGGAGGAATGGGAGGAGAAGGTGGAGGAGGAGGGGGAGGGGGAGGAGGAGGAGAGAAGGACTTGGAAGCAGCTCTTCTGGAGCGACTACTTCAGAAGCTGTCTGTAAACGGCTCGCTGGCTGCTGCTGTGGCGCAGGCAGCAGGGGGGAGCGGAGCTGGCGGAGGCGCAGGGGGAGGGGGAGGCGGGGGAGGCGCAGGGGGAGGGGAAGGAGGAGGGGGGCCGGGGGCAGGAGGTGAGGGTGGTGTAGCAAATGGGTTGATGAACGGAGGGGCAGGGGGCGGGCTGACTGGGCACGTGCTGGACAGGGAGCGTGACAGCCTGGCGTTGACTCCGTTTGACCAGCAGTCGCTGACTGTGCACCCCTCCAACTCCACGTCATCACGCCAGCTTGCTTCTCTGCAGGTGAGATCGGCGAGGAGGGAGAAAACTGCAGCGACAGCCCAGCAGGGAGTGAATATAGAAAAGAGAGAGACAGAGAAAACTCATTGTTCCCTTTCTCCCCCCTCCCTTTCCCCTTTTCCACTCTCGTATCGAGTTTACTCTACAAAAGGTCTACTCTTTTTTTTCTTCTTCTTCTTCCGCCCTCACCAGCCCTTCACTAACGACCTGACTCGGTCAACGGGCGGGGCGGCAACGTCCGGCCCTAGTGGGTCGGCGGGCGGCGGAGAGAGGTCCGTGAATGTGGGAGAGCTGATGCAGCGGGTGGCATCGTTGGAGGAGCAAGTACGAAGCAAGGACAAGCTTCTGGCTGCTGCCCAGGCACGGGTGAGTTGGATCTCCTTGCAGTATTAAAGACGGCCCGTCGGGTGGGGTGGGGTGGAGTGGGATGAGCGGTGCCAGGCAGAGGGATCTGTGTGTGTGACTGGGAGTGTGAACGTGGGCGAGCTGATGCAGCGGGTGGCGTCGCTGGAGGAGCAAGTACGAAGCAAGGACAAGCTGCTGGCTGCTGCTCAGGCGCGGGTGAGTTGCGTCTCTTGACTTGCACGATGCAACATACAGTACCAGTGTCAGCGCCAGGGGTGGGGTGGGGTGGGGTGGGGTGGGGTGGACAGCGCCGGGCAGGGGTGTCTGTGTGTGAGTGTAAGTGTAAGTGCAAGTGTGGGAGGGCAAACCGCAGGTAGAGAGGCAAGTGTTGAGATGTAAAAACAACCTCTTCCCCCCGTGCCATGAGATGATTTTATGCTCCCCCCCCTTCTGCCATGTGATGATTGTATGCTCCCCCCCCTTCTGCCATGTGATGATTGTATGCTCCCCCCCCTTCTGCCATGTGATGATTGTATGCTCCCCCCCTTCTGCCATGTGATGATTGTATGCTCTCCCCCCTTCTGCCATGTGATGATTGTATGCTCCCCCCCCTTCTGCCATGTGATGATTGTATGCTCCCCCCCCTTCTGCCATGTGATGATTGTATGCTCCCCCCCCTTCTGCCATGTGATGATTGTATGCTCCCCCCCCTTCTGCCATGTGATGATTGTATGCTCCCCCCCCTTCTGCCATGTGATGATTGTATGCTCCCCCCCCTTCTGCCATGTGGTGATTGTATGCTCCCCCCCCTTCTGCCATGTGATGATTGTATGCTCCCCCCCCTTCTGCCATGTGATGATTGTATGCTCCCCCCCCTTCTGCCATGTGATGATTGTATGCTCCCCCCCCTTCTGCCATGTGATGATTGTATGCTCCCCCCCCTTCTGCCATGTGATGATTGTATGCTCCCCCCCCTTCTGCCATGTGATGATTGTATGCTCCCCCCCCTTCTGCCATGTGATGATTGTATGCTCCCCCCCCTTCTGCCATGTGGTGATTGTATGCTCCACAGCCCTCCCTCCCCTCCCTCCCGTGCCACAACATTCCTGTGTCGTATGTGTGTGTGCGCCGTCGTTCCACCTATGCGAGCAAGAGGCACAGTTGCAGGGGGCGAAGAGTCTCGGTCGCTGGACTGCAAGTCGATTCGAGGCACCTCACAAACCCCCCACCATTATCCCCACCCCCCTTGCGATACCTGGGTGGTGTGATTGTCCCCCCACCATCGTACCTACCTATCCCCATGCGTGCAGGAGGCACAGCTACAGGCAGAGAAGCGGTCGCTGGAGCGCAGGATGTCAGAGCTGCGACTGGTAAGACCCTCACCACATCCCACCTCACCTCACCTCACCTCACCTTCGTCATATGCATCACTCTGTAACGCCCTAAGGAAGCTATTAGTCGCGGTGGTGGTATTCATTTTCACACTTTGGAGCGCTTCTTTGACGGGAAGCAGCAGAAGCCTATCGGGTCCGTCTGTAATGTGAGCCGGCCGTGTCATAGTCCCCTTCCTGATTCTCCCTTCTCCCCTCCCTCCTTCCCTGCATCTGCTCGCCATGACATCACGTTCACATTCCCATGTGAGCAGGCGTTTGACGGGCAGCAGCAGAACCTGATGGGGTCGGCACAGAAGGCTATGGGGTACCGCCGTGACGTGCTGGAGGAGAATGTGCGCCTCACCCGTGCGCTTGAGGTGCGTTCTGGGAGCATTGCGCGTGCGCTCTGGTGGGCCCTTATAGGGCCCACCAGAAGGCCATCGGGCAGGGTGGGTTACAAAAAAGCGACCGTTTTTTTTTTTTTTTTTTTTTTTTTTTTTTTTTTTTTTTTTTTTTTTTTAATTTACCGTGAAAAAACGGTATCGTAAAAAACGGTCGTAAAAAACGGTTTAAAACGGTTTCAGGAAGTGTTTCCTGTTTAACTAACAAAACGGCCACTTAGTGGGACCAAATTGAACCCGAAATGCAGCAGCATGAAGGGGACGGACCCCTTCTTGCATGTATGCGCTTGTTGGCATGATTAAAAATGCTTTTGACCTTGTTTTTCTCTTTTTTTTTTTCTTGGTAAACAGAGTTCTCTAACAAAAAAACGGCCGTTTTTTTTTGGAAAATCACCGTAAAAAACGACCGTAAAAAACGGATCGTATTTTACGGAAACCGTAATTTTGAACCTTGCCATCGGGTACCGCCGAGACGTGCTGGAGGAGAACGTGCGTGCGCCTCAAAAAGCGGAGCACAACCGCATGTTATGCATCATCACCACGCTCACTCCATGCTTCTCCATGCCTCATGTGCATCCCCTCTTTTGAGGCGCCTCAAAAAGCGGAGCACAACCGCAACCACGCTCACTCCATGCTTCCTTCCCCATGCCTCATGTGCATCCCCTCTTTTGAGGCGCCTCAAAAAGCGGAGCACAACCGCAACCACGCTCACTCCATGCTTCCTTCCCCATGCCTCATGTGCATCCCCTCTTTTGAGGCGCCTCAAAAAGCGGAGCACAACCGCATGTTATGCATCATCACCACGCTCACTCCATGCTTCCTTCCCCATGCCTCATGTGCATCCCCTCTTTTGAGGCGCCTCAAAAAGCGGAGCACAACCGCATGTTATGCGTCATCACCACGCTCACTCCATGCTTCTCCATGCCTCATGTGCATCCCCTCTTTTGAGGCGCCTCAAAAAGCGGAGCACAACCGCATGCTATGCATCATCACCACGCTCACTCCATGCTTCCTTCCCCATGCCTCATGTGCATCCCCTCCTGCCCCGCACGTCTCCATCATCCTCTCTACACCCCCTCTCCCCCTCCCCTCCCAGCGAGCGGAGCACGATCGCATGCTATTCATAACCACACTCACACTCTGCTTCTGTGTGACCCATGCTCCCTCTCCGTCCATCCCCTCCTCCTCCCCCCCCCCTCCCCCCTCTCCATCCCCTCCCCCTCTCCCTCTCCCCCTCCCAGCGAGCGGAGCATGACCGCATGCTCTTCATATCCACGCTCACGCCGCTAGCAGGGGAGTTTGGCCTCTCTGCCACCGCCTCTGCCGACTCACACCACATGCTGCTCTCCGTCAAGGTGGGCTTTAAGGCAAGGTGGGCTTTAAAGCCATTGGCCCAAATTGCACAAGTGTTGAAAGGATGACGCGAGGGGGTTTTTCTGGTCTGGGTCTGGGTTTTGGCGAGTGCTTCCGATTTCGTGTTTCCTCGATTTTTTCGCCAAACCCAGCCTGCCCTGGTATTTCGCCCTGGGGGTTGGTTCTGTCCCCATAAGTCCCAAATTGCAAGCGCGCTTCTTTTCAAAGCTTGCAAACACTACTTCGTCAAGTTTTAAAAACTTGACCCGCGCGGTCCGCAATTTGGGCCGCGGGCTTTAAGGCAAGCTGAAGGCAAGCTGGGCTTTGAGTCAAGCTGGGCTTTGAGTCAAGCTGGGCTTTAAGGCAAGTTGGGCTTTAAGCCAAAGTAGGTGGCCTGGCGAGTGCCACAAGTCAAAGCGTGTCACACAAGTCAAGGCGCGTCATGCTGCATCATCTCATATCGCGCCGCTAGCAGGGGAGTTTGGCCTTTCCACCTCCACCTCTTCTGACTCGCACCACATGCTGGATCACAACTCACTACTCACTCACTCACTCAGTCATTTTATCACCCACTCTGCCTTTCTCCCCTCCCCTTTCTCCCTCCCTCTTCCCCTGTCCTTGTCTGCTCTGTTGCACTCCCTTCGCATTGTGCTTCCTCTGTTCCATTCCAGTCTGTGCTGCAGCAGCTACTTACCCGAACCACTCGCAGCAACGAGGTACCCTTCCTCCCTTCCCCCCTTCGCTGCACATACCCCAAGCTCTGCTCTGTTCGATTTGGTTCGGTGCTGTTCAGTCCAGTTCAGTCCGGTCCGGTTCGGTTCGGTTGCACTGCAGTCCGGGAACAATCCCACCCTCTCGCCTTTGCTCCCACACAACCGCGTTGCCCTTGCTTCTCTGCCTGTCCTTTTCGGCACGACCCGCTAACCACCCCTCTCTGCTCCGTGTTGCCTTTTTTTCTCCTCACTCTCCCTCACACTCTTTCGTCACTCTCCCTCACTCTCTCCTCCCTCTCCCTCACACTCTTTCGTCACTCTCCCTCACTGTTTCTCCTCACTCTTCCTTACTGTTTCTCCTCACTCTTCCTCACTGTTTCCCCCTCCCATTTTCCCTCACTCTCCTCCCCTTGCAGCAGGGCGGGCTGTCAGCCCCTCTCCCCACAATCTACAGCACCACAGACCCCACGCTCTCTGCTCTGCCCCGCCCCCACATATCGCCCCTTTGTCTCCCCTTTTGTTTTCCAGCAGGGCGGGCCGTCAGCCCATCTCCCCACGCTCCATTCTCCACGACACCACAGACCCCACCCTCGCTGCTCTGTGTTGCCCTTGTTTCTCCTCACCTTTTCCCATCCCATCCTTTCCTCTCCTTGCAGCAGGGCGGGCCATCACCCCCTCTCCCCACGCTCTACGGCACCACGGACACCCCACCCTCTCTGCTCTGCCCTGCCCCCACACATTGCCCCTTTGTCTCCCCTGTTTTTTTCCAGCAGGGCGGGCCATCACCCCCTCTCCCCACGCTCTACGGCACCACAGACCCCACCCTCTCTGCTCTGCTGCTCGCCAGTGGCGCCAACCCCAGCAGCACCTCCCTCTCCGCCAACTCCCTCTCTTCCGCTGCTGCTCTCTCTGCTGCTGCCTCGCCTCTCCGAGCCTTGGCTGGGCTGGTGCCTCCTGCATCTGCACCTGCATCTGCACCTGCATCTGCACCTGCATCTGCACCTGCTGCTGCTGATCCTCTGCTGCTGCAGTGAGTGCTCTCGGCTCTTCATGCTTACGCTGGTCCCCTCACTGCTTCTGCCGCCGCGCTCTCTGCTGCTGCCTCGCCTCTCCGAGCCTTGGCTGGGCTTGTCCCCTGCTGCTGCAGCACCTGCATCTGCTACTGCTGATCCTCCGTTTCCCCTCTCCTTCCACTCCAACAATCAATTCTGAGAATTCTCAAATATGACTCCATTGTTGCCTTCTTATCTCTTCAGCAGACATTGACTTGCTCCCTCTCCTATCCCCCTCCAGCACTCTTCTCTCCACGCTTTTCTCTCCTCTCCTCACTCTCCTCACTGTTTTTTTCCCTCCGCCCTGTGGTCCCCTAAGGCCACGTCTCCCCAATCTTTCTCTAGCGCAAGCAGGTTTGTGATCCTGCCTATCTTTGAGCAGTTTATCTAGTCGGCTCAAAAACCTCGTCTTGCTCCCTTGTTGTGCCCATGTTTCCCCAGTCTTGCTCTTGCGCAAGCAGGCCTACCATACGACCCTGCCTACCTCTCAGGCACGGCAGCAGCAGGAGGCATACATCCTTTACACTCTGCTCTGCACCCGGCCACAGCTCTCCCCCCCATCTACGCCTCTCCCACAGCCTATCCTACTTTGCAGCTTCCGCAGCAGCTTTTGCTGGGCTCTGTGCCTCAACAGCAGCAGCAGCTGCTGCTGCAGCAGCTTTTGCAGCAACAGCAGCAGCAGTCGTTGCAGCAGCCGGTGCAGCAGCAGCTGCTGCAGCAACTCTTGCAGCAGCAACAGCAGCAGCAGCAATTGCAGCAACCAATGCAACAGCAGCTGCTGCAGCCGCCTGTTCAGCAGCAAATGCTGCAGGCACCACAGCAACAGAATTGGCAGCAGCAGCAGCAGCAGCAGCAGCAGCAGCAGCAGCAGCATCAGCAAGTGCCATCACAACTGCAATGGCAGCAGCAACCCCCACAGCAACTGCAGCAGAACCAGCAGCAACAATACGTGGGTCAGCAGCAGCAGCAGCAGCAGCAGACACCACAGCAGCAGTACCAGCCGCAGCAGCAGTACCAGCAGCAACCGCTGCAGCAGCAGCAGTACCAGCAGCAACAGCAGCAACCGCCACAGCAACAATATCAGCAGCATCAGCAGCAGCAGCAGGCGGGTGGGTACAGCCCCTTAGAGCCTGAAATGTCTCTCAAAGGTGGTTTCATCCCTGCTGCTGCTTCCTCTGCCGCTCCTGTTCCTCCTGCTGCTCCGTCTGCTTCTGGTTCTCCCATCCCTCCCGGGTCCATCCCATCCACCAACCCCAGTGCTTCTGGTGGCGTTTTTGCTCTTGATTCTGCTCCCATGGGAGCTCCTATGGGAACCGGAGCAGGAATGCAGCCGCAGCAGCAGCAAGGGGGGATGGAGGGAATGGGAAGTGTGAGCATGGGTCAAGGGCAGGCGATGGGGTATGTGGGGGGCGACGGGGTTGCGGGAAGCATAGGGGGACCCGGGGGGAGTATGGGTGGGCCTTTGGCGAGCATGGGAGGCGCGGGTGAACCTGCTGCTAGCTGGGGTGGCGGATTGGCTCCGATTCGCGACGATGACGGTGAGTGTTGGAGGAGGTATGGGTATGAGAAGGTTGCATGGGGTATGAGAGGGTTGAGTGAGTGTTGGAGGCATGGGCTTGAGGATGAGTCGTAAGTAAAAGACTGATCAACCCAGCATGCAGGTGACCCTGCTGCTAGCTGGGGTGGTGGTTTGGCTCCGATTCGTGAGGATGATGGTGAGAGTTGGAGGAGGTAATAAGGGTATGAGGGTGAGGGCGAGTGCATGTTGATGGGGGCATAGGGATGAGAGGATGAGTGTTGGAGGCATGAGGATGAGAGGGTGAGTGAGAGTTTGTTCGTTATCCATTCCAACATTCACTTGTGATTCACTTGAACTCTGCCCCCTTTGCCGGCCCAAGTGTTGGCATGCTCCCTCGCTCCCTTCCTTCCCTTCAACACCATTACTCGTTCCAAGATTTGATTTCATGTAATCATTTCCAATCTTCTCCAACAAATTTCCAAGCATTTCCAATCCTCTCCAACGTTTTCCAACTTTCTGGTTGCAGGGCAAGGCTTGGCATCTCAGCAGCAGCAGCAACAGCAGCAGCAGGAGTATCAGCAACAGCAGGGGTACCAGCAGCAGGAGTATCAACCACAGCAGGAATTCGCAGGGCAAGGTATGAACGAGGCTGCTGATGGTGGTGCAGACCCCACTAGCACCATTGATTCTTCCCAGTACATCCCTGGCACGGACTCCTCTCAGCAGCAGCACCAGAGCTTTCATATGGACGGGCAACAGCAGCAGGTGGTGCAGCAGTATGCACAGGATGACTACCAGCAGCAACAGCAGCAGCAGGATTCTCAGCAGCAGCAGCAGCAGCAGCAGCAGCAGCAGTATCAGCAGCAGCAGCAGCAGCAGCAGCAGCAGCAGCAGCAGCAGGAATACCAGGGACAGGAGTACCAGCAACAGGATTATCAGCAGCAGGAGTATCAGCAGCAGGAGTATCAGCAGCAGGAGATGGGAGGGGAGGGCGCAGGACAGCAGGAGGCAGCAGGGGAGGGGCAGGCGAGGGAGGGGGAGGAGGGGCAGGGGGAGGAGGAGGGGGAGGAGCTGCTGCCGGGGATAGAGGGACTGAGGGTGATAGGGGATGCTGCGATGGGGAACAAGCTCACTGCATGCGGTCACTCAGTCAACGGCACCAAACTCTGCGTCTTCCAGGTAATTGCTGTTGAGACGGCTCAAAGATAGAGTTGCTTGTGGGGGATAGGAGGGGCTGAGGGTGAGGGGCTGTGGTTGAAGGTGTAAGGGTGAGTCGCTGAGCGTGAGTGGCTAAGGGTGGGTGGCTGAGGGTGATAGGGGACGCAGCGATGGGGAACAAGCTCACTGCGTGCGGCCACTCCGTCAACAGCACCAAGCTGTGTGTCTTCCAGGTAATTGTTGGGTCAGCTTGATGATAGACTTGTTGCCGGAGATGGAGGGGTTGAGGCTGAGGGTGATAGGGGACGCGGCGATGGGGAAAAAGCTTACTGCATGCGACCATTCAGTCAATGGCACCAAGCTCTGCGTCTTCCAGGTAACTTCCGACAGTCTAACCACTTCCCCCGCCTGGTGTGGTTAGACTAGACTTCCGCCGCCGGCGTGAGTCCTGAGTTGTGTTCATGGGGCTAGGTTTGAGCCCCTCAGAAGTCGTCTGCCCGAGTCCTGACCAGTGACCATGAGGCAGAGGAGCTCTGAGGGCTCAGACCACAGACTTCCTTACCTCATGCCTCACGGGAATTCTATAGGGTGACCTTTCAGGCCCTCGGAAGTCGCCTGCCTGGGTCCTGACCATGAGGCTTGACTCTCTGTCCCAACAAGCTGTCTTTGAGAACGTCTTTAACAATCTCAGAAGCAACAGTTTGCAAACCACCTTTCTGTGGCGCCTCCCGTGTGGTCTGCTCTGCTCTGGCCTTTTTTTTCTCTCTCCTTTTTTCTTTTTTCGAGCGCTGCTGCCTTTTCTCCGTGCCTTTTTCTATCCGGTGCTCTGGCCTTATCTCTCTGCTCTGCCCTGCCCCTTCTCTTACGTCTGTCTGTTCTTGGCAGTGGGTGCGGCAATACCAAGATGGCACAGCCGAGTTCATTGAAGGTAAGACTCGCACCATCCAGCCCTCACTCTCTCTCCACACGTACATGAATGTTCCTTGCCATATCCACATGCTTGGAAGGGCGATATCAAGCAAGCAAGATGGCTCTGTTGACAACTGACGACTGCAATGCCATCATCGCTGCCCTCTTTCCACTTACCCATTTCTTCCCGTTCCCCTTCCCCATACCTCTCCCTTTCCCCCTCCCCAGGGGCGCCATCACCCGAGTATACGGTGTCAGCTGACGACTGCAACGCCATCATCGCTCTCCTCTCTATCTCTCCCACGCACGCTCTCACTTGCTTACGCTTCCCTCACCTCTCCTGCCTGTCCGGTTCACCCCTTCCTCAGGAGCATCGTCGCCCGAGTATGCGGTGTCAGCTGACGACTGCAACGCCATCATCGCAGTGGAGTGTGTACCGCTGGACGAGGCAGGCAGAAGGGTGAGTTCATGCACTTGGAGTGTGGGGAGAGAGAGAGGGTGAGGGAATGCCTGCACGAATGTCATCATCGCAGTGGAGTGTGTACTGCTGGACAAGGCAGGCAGGCGGGTGAGTGCGTGCGCTTTGGGGGTGGGTTGGTGGTAGTGCTGGGAGATGGGGGAAGGGGGAAGAGTGGGGAAAAGCGGGGGGGTTGGCCGGGTTTGAGAGTGTACAGTACACACCGAATACTGGCAGTGGGCCAGTGGACCAGTGGTGGCAGCTGATGAGTGCAATGCCATCATTGCGGTGGAGTGAGGCATGCGGCTAGATGAGGTAGGTAGTCGGGTGAGTGCAATAAAGCGTTTGAAGATGAGTGCTACAGTAGCAAGAGGTGAGTCCAGGGGGTGAAATGCTAGTAATGAATGATGCCAGCACCAATATGACTGCAACGCCATCATCTCAGTGGAGTGTGTGAAATTGGACGAGGCAGGCAGTCGGGTGAGTGTGATGGAAGGGGGGTAGGGGAACGGTTGATAGTGTTGCATCATGCTGCCTTATCATGTCAATCCATGGCATGTGTATGCGTGTGTTTGTCAGTTCGTCGGCCCCCTGTTGCGCCTCTCCTGCCTCTCACTCCTCTCCTGCCTTGTCTCTCATCCCCCTGGCGTGAACGCAGGGGGAGTTGTCTCGAGTGGTGGTCAATGAGGGCAACTTGATCCAACTCGGTAAGAGCACAACTCGCTTGGGCCAATCTCCCGCCCAGATCCGTTCGCCCGCCTCATCGAAGGTATTAGGACTCCGCTCAACATCATCCCCGATCGCAACTTTCCTCGCACTCTACCTCACGACAGCACCTGTAGAAGGGGAGACAGGAGCAGAACCAGAAGGGGAGGAGCAGGACAACGAAGCAGAGCCCGGTGAGGAAGAAGGACCAGTGCTCCTCATCCCCCACGAGACAAAAGTTGAGACGGCGGAACATCACGCACTGCCGATACCTACGCACCTCGGGAATCCGCGCAGACGATGACCTCTGGTACCAGCGACTCGATCATCCCTCGCGCCAGTCATTCCATAACTGTCTCCGCGCCAAAGTCTTCCTACCAGGGGCACTGCTGCACCCTGACGGCACAGAACCTCTCAGCACAACACATCCAACCACCTGCACCGTCTGCCCCACTGCTGCTCTCACGCACCAAGCTTATCCCTCACTGGAGCCGAGCACCAACCGCTACAAGAAGTTGCACAAAGTCTACAGCGACTACATCATACTTACCTCCGAAAAAATCAGCGGCGAAAACCACACACTCACCTTCGTGGACGCGTACTCACGCTATGTCTGGATTGCAAACGTGGACGTCCGCTCCAAGGCACTTGAAATCTTCCGCATCTGGCTTGCTCACGCACAACGGGAATTAGGGAGGAAGCTGAAAATCTGACAGACAGATGGCGCCAAGGAATTCCGCAGCGGCGAACTGGAGAGACTCCTCGCGGAAAAGGGGATCAAACACCAAATTTCGCTCCCCTACGCCCACCAACAGTAAGGCGTCGCGGAAAGGGTCAATCGCACCCTCATGACCAAGGTCCGCGCCATCATGAACCAGTCCGGACTACGCAAGACGTACTGACCGTACTCCATGAACCACGCCGTGCGCTTGCACAACCTCCTCTCCACCACTACCAACAGGGACAACCTTTCCCCGCACATGAAGTGGAGGTCAAGGGGAGACACCTCCATGTTGCGAGTCTGAGGATGCATGATGCAGTATCGGCCGACATTTACTACCATCGGCAAGTTCATTTAACGTGCGCTCTGGGGAGTTCATCAAGGGCTTAGCTACGAATACAAGGGGTGGCTAGTTCTAGACATACACACCAACAAAGTCGTACTTGTGCGTGAAATCCTCCTCTACGAGCGACTCACCTTGGGGCAGTGGACTGAGGACCGGCGCCGCAACGACGCACGAGCCTACGCCAACAGCGGACGCAGCTTTGCTTCCTCGGAAGACGAAGCAGTTGCAGCAAAGCTGGATCGCGATCCCGTCCACGAACATCCCGGCGTATCTCCTCACCCGCGCGATGACAACGACGATGACAGTGATGACACCCCTGGACTCGGACCATCTCGGGGCACCGACCCCCAAGCAGCCCCTCGTCTACTCACGAGAGCGACGATGACGATGTCGTGGAAGTCACCACTCAAAAAGCCGCAGGCAACGTCACCGGTCTCCAGCTCCTCGGCCTGCACACGACCGTTACTTCCACCCCACGAATCATCGAACCTAAGAACCCGCGACAGGCACTCACGGGACCATATGCTACAGAATGGGGAGCAGCTAGCACTAGAGTCACGTGACACGTGGGTCCTAGTCGATTGTGCAGTAGTGAAGGGGAGGAGGGTGCTAAGCGGAAAATGGGTATTCCGTCTCAAAACTGTCGCTGACGAAACTATTGAGCGCTTCAAAGCAGGTTGGGTTGTACGCGGCTACGACCAGCGCCACGACATCGATTTCGACCAAACCTTCGCCCCCGTCAGCCGCCATACCTCTGTCAGGATCCTACTCGCCATCGCAGCCGCAAAGCATCTACCACTGCAGCAGATCGACGTCATGAACGCGTTTTTATACGTGCTGGTGGATGCAACCATCTTCGTGGAACAACCACACACCTACGGAGAAGGAGACCCCAGGGTCTGCCAACTGAAGAAGTCCCTCAACAAGATAAAGCAGTCGCAGCGTCTCTTGCAGTAGCACCTTATGAGAATACAATTACAATGCAGCCTGTTACATGCAACCAGCACTCTAGTAGCACGAAGAACCCGGTGGAAGTACTAATATGTAAAAGCTCAATTGAGTAAAGATCACAACTTGCACCTTAAGGCCTTGGGAAGAGATAGGCACATGTAAATTCGTACGTCTCTAAACTTTGGTTGGATCATTTTGGTTTATTTTACTCATGGTCTTGCCTTGCACATGCCTCGCATCTCTTGTTTGCCCATCAACCCCTTCACCCCCCTCACCCCCAAGCCATATCTTTTTTGTGAGAATTCTCAAAAAACGGATTCAACCCCTTCACCCCCCTCACCCCCATGCCATCACGCAGTTCCGGCGGTGCAAGACGCGCAAGACGGTGCAGAATGGCTGGCAGGGGAGGAGAGAAGAGCAGTGGGGGTCACATTGAGTCTCTTGCCTCTTCCCTCTCCCCCATCACATCTACCCCATGGCATCACATCACATCACATCACATCACATCACATCACATCACATCACATCACATCACATCACATCACATCACAGAGCCCACGGTGCAGGACACACTAGCAGGATGGCTGGCAGAGGGGTCCACCCAGTTTGAAGCCACCCTCGTGGTATGTCGACCTGCCACGTGCCGCACTCACTTCACCGCACCCGTCTGCACTGCCTGCACTCGTATCCTCTGCACTGCACAGCACGTGCACCTAATTGCACTGCATGACACTGATACAATCCCTGCCACACCACACCACACCACACCACACCGCACTGTATCCCACCGGGCCTGGGTTGTGATCAATCTTCAGGCAGAACCAAAATGTTCAGCTAGATTGATTCCCTCTCTCGTCTCCTCTCACTTATCTCCTCTCTCCTCTCTTCTTCCTCTCTACTCTCTCCCCTCGCACCTCTCATCTCTCCCCCCATTTGCAGGAGATCAGTGAGGGGGAGGAGCCACAGGAGCAGCAGCAGACACCGCAGGCAGTGACGCTGCAAGTGAGGAGGCCGGACTTCGTCCTGCGCAAGGCCAAGAAAGCGTTTATCAAGGAGCCATGGGGGAACCTCACTGCGGTGAGCACTCGTAGTGCTTGGGTTGGATGTGGTTCAGTGTTCTTTGGCTTGTGTGAGGCAGTATGACCCTGCAAGTGAGGCGGCCAAACTTGGTCCTGCGAGAGGCCAAGAAGGCGTTCATCAAGGAGCCCTGGGGCAACCTCACTGCGGTGAGCACGTGTTGCACTATAGTAGCAATGGGTTGGGGTTGCAACCTGCTGCTGTGTAGATGTAGTAGCAGGCGGAAGGACTTTTGTGCTGTGCAAGGCCAAGAAGCCATTCATCCATCAGGGAAAAGTGGGTCAAGCTCAGTGCAACCCATCGCAACCGCATGCACTGTGTTGATCTTCTTGGTCCTCATTGAATCCTCTCATCGCCGCACGCTTCTCCCGCATCTCAGACTTGCAATGCTGCCCTCCCTCCTCCCCCCTCTCCCCCCTCCTCCCCCCCCTCCCCCCTCTCTCCCCCCCTCCCCTCTCTCTTTCCCCCCCCCCCTCTCCCTCTGCCTGTCTTCTCCCTCTTCTCCCTGCCCTCAGGTCGAGATCAGTGTGATGCTTCGCATGTCTCTCTCTCTTCCCATCCTCTTTCTATGCTCTCATCACTTCTCATCACTTCTCATCACTTCCCATCACTTCTTATCACTTGTAAAAAGTAGATTTTTGAGACGTCTCAAAAATCTACTTTTTACTTCTCTCTCTTCCCATCCTCGTTCCATGCTCTCACTCATCACTTTTCACTAACATGCTACTCACGCTTCTCCACCCCCCCCTCCCCTCTCCCCACTTCCCTTTTCCCCCCCCCCCCACCCCCCTCTCCCTTTCTCCCCCCTCTTCCTTTCTCTCCTCTTTCCCCTCATCCCTCCAGGTGGAGGTCAGTGTGATGCATCGCATGTCGCATGCTGACCTTCCCCTCCCTGCTCCTCCCCCCCACCCCCACCCCTCCCCCCCTCTTCACTGCCCTCAGGTGGAGATCAGTGTGATGCATCGCATGTCTCTCTTTTTCATCCTCGCCGATGGCCGGCAGCTCTTCCTTGATTTCAGGGATGCCAGGTCAGCTCTTCCTTGATTTCAGGGATGCCAGGTCAGCTCTTCCTTGATTTCAGGATGCCAGGTCAGCCCTTTCTTGGTTTCAGGGACGCCAGGTCAGCTTTTCCTTGATTTCAGGGTCGCCAGGTCAGGTCTTAACCTGCTGAGATGCCAGGTCAGCTTGTTTGTGATTTCAAGATTACCACATGCCTGAGCATTGCATGCCTGAGCATTGCATGTCTATGCCATGCTCCTTCCATGCTCCTTCCATGCTCCTTCCATGCTCTGTCCTCTATTTGCCTCTTCCGTGCCCCGTGGCTGTGATGTTGCGCCATCGTGCTGTCCTCTCTTCCCCTCTTCCCCACTTCACCTCTCCCCATTCCTCCGCTTTCCCTCACCCTCTCCCTTCTCCCCCTCTTTCCTCCTCCCGTTTCCCCCTCTCCTCTATCTTCTTATCCTGTTATTAACTCACCCCTTGCCTCTTAGAACGAGGGACTTGGCAACGCTCTGCATTCGGCAGTTCAAGGCCAACGTGCATGAGAAGGTGGGTGGGGGGGAGTGGAGGTGATTGGGTAGGGTGGACGGGGATGGGGAGTGTGGAGGTGAGGGTGCGTGGGAGGCTGAGTAGACAGTGCAGGTGAAGCTCGTTGAGAGGGGCATGAGGGGTTGGTTGGTTGAACGAAACAAGGACGAAAGGAGGGAGAACCAAGAGAGAAGCGGAGGGTGAATAGAGTCCTTTTGCCTTGTTATATATTTAGCCTGATCAGTTTATCCCTTCCCTCTTTCGCTTCAATCATCTCCTCCCCTCCCTTTCTTCCCCTCCTCAGGGCTCCTCGCGGAAAGGCCTAGGTTGGCTCGGGATCAAAAAGCCATGAGCCAATCGATATCTACAAGCCATGAGCCAGTCGATATCCAGTTTGTTACGATATTCAGTGTAACTGCCTCCCCCCATGGATTCTCGCATAATTTATCGCAGTTTGTATAAAAGCTGAAGGAGGATACTAATATCGTGTTGACTTTGTGGATGATTCAACCGTCGTACCATAAGCTATTTTCACTAGTTTGTGGATGGACGGATTTAGTTGGCTCATCGCCTGGCCCGTCACGCTAGACTCATCACAAAACATTAAGTATGCTTAAGCATAAGCAGGACGCTCAGCTAAGCAGTATGTAGCAATCTCGTTACTAGGTTTTCGCGGTTTCTGTTCCAGATCCTGCTGCTATGATTCCGGCGTGACACACTCATTTAGTCGTCTGACGTGTCAGCTCCAAGACCCATGGAATTCAATCAGCCCAAACGACATCCAGAGCACACAACTAGGGCGCGAAATTTTCAAATTTCCCGAATCGCTCGGAACAGCCAAACCAGCCAGCCATATTTCCCGCGCAATCGCGGCACCAGCAGAATCCAACAGCAGCAAACGTTGAGGAGAGTTCAGTTTCGTTTGAAAACCTACCCGACCATTCTTGATCTCCAGAAACCGCTTTCAAAACGCCAAGTAAAACGGTAGGTGGAAATGACTTCGGGGGCAGGAACGGAATTGATTTTACATTCTCAGCTTCAGCAACACACACTGGCGACACGAGCAGCCATTTCTGTTCCTTGCTCTTATTGCTGCTCTCAATCTCTTCTGAGCGTGCTTTGCGTAGTAAGGACCAACGAGTGCCAGACAAACCGTCGTTGGTATTTATAAAACGAACGCGACTTGGTTGTCCTGTTTCTTCATTTTAGTCCGCCTAGATCGAAGCTCTTTCTGTTTCTTTCGAGTAGCTTCTGCAAACTGTGACGGCGGGCATCTGTGAATTGTCATCCCAACTCGTCACGTCATCTTGGTGACGACTCCTTGCCATCTCGCTAAAGCGTAGAAATTACGTCTTTCTAGAATTCCTATATTGACGGAAGTAATTTTTCACCATGACTGGCCTTGAGAACTCTCACAAGGGGAAGAAGGCTCGCAGAAGCCCCGGCTCGCTGAAAGACGGACAACTGAAAGACGGACAGTTGAAAGACGGGCCGTCAAAATCCTCCGTCTTTTCCAGCCCTCAGCAGTCTGTCCCCTTCGCTTCTAACAACTCCGCAACTACCGCCGCGATTCCCGGCGTGAATTCCGCTCACAACCCTTCTCCACTTCCTGCTCCCCTCGCCGTTCCAACCCTATCCTCTTCGAAAGAGAACGAGCAACCTACGACGCACTTATCCTCTCTCTCCTCTCCTCACTCCCTCTCACCCTTCACTACACCCTCTCCTGCCGTCTCCACGCCTGCTACAACCCCGACGCCGTCTCTGCCGGCCCGCCGAGCCGCCTCTCCGGCCCGCAGACGCTCTCTGGGGAAGAGCACTTCGTGCGGCGTTTCCAACGGAGTTTCCAGCGCCGCCATCGCCGGGTCCGCCGCGAGTGGCGGCGGCGGCGGCGGCGGTGCGGCGAGCCCGGGGAGCCTCTTCATGAACAATGGCGCCGGCACGCCTGGTGGCGGCGGCGGCGGCGGCAGTGGCGGCGTAGGCAGCGGGACGTGCAGTCCCGGGCAGTTCAACTATTTTGTCGTGGACAGCCCGTCCGCGCAGCAACCATCGTCGCAGTCGCAGCCGCAGTCGCACGACCCGTCGCACGGGCAGCCGCCGCGTCGCCACAGCGGTCGCGTAGAGCGGTCGTCGCCGTCGCAGATGACTCTAGCGAAGGCGAAGCGCAGCCTCAGTCTTAACTCCTCGCGAATCGAGGGCGCCCTTAACTCCGCCGCGCTTAATCCGCTCTTCGAAGTCCTCGCCGGCGCGCCGCGCTCCCCCGAGTCGGCAGCGCGCCGCGACGTCGCGCCCGGCTCCGGCGGGAATGCGGCGGTTAACGGCAAGCATGCGGCGGATCTGACGGCGTGGAGTGCGGACGTGGCGGCGACTGCTGCAGCTGCGGTGGCGGCGGCGCCGGCGGCAGTGGCTGTGGCTGCGTATGCTGCGGCGAAGGCGGACGCAGAAGGGGCAACGAGAGACGAGAGGGATAAGAAGGCTGAGCATGCGGAAGTGGGGGAAGATCGGGGGAAGGCGGAGGGCGCGGAGAAGGGAGGGGGAGGGAATATGGCACATGCGAAGACTGCACAGCTGGGGAGCGGGGAAAGCGAGGCGGCGAAGGAAGGAAAGATTGCGGAAAAGGAGGAAAAGGAGGAGACGGAGGAAGAAGGGAACAAGGGCGAAGATAAGGAGACTGATACTGCGAAGAAGGAGGAGAATGAGAAGGTGAACGAGGCTGGGGCGGAAACAACGCTCGATGAGAAGGAGAAGGAGAAGGAGGAGGAGGCTGATGTGGCGAAGGTTGTTGACGCTGACGGAGGGGACGCGGTGAGGCACCGGTCGCGCCATCGCCACCACCACCACCACGACCGCGACCAGCAGCACCAGCAGCAGCAGAAGCAGCGCCACCACCACAGTCGCCACGAGGCCCGCAGCGGCGACAGCAGTAGCGGCGGGCGCAGCGGCAGCACCCACGGAAGCAGCTGGTCCCGCGCGGGCGGAGTCCTCCGTGCGCTCTGCGCGGTTGTGCTCTCCGCCGCCCTCTTCCTTTCTGCCCACCGCCCCCTCTCCGCCTTCTCCCCCGCACTCTCCTTCCTCGAACCTGCCGAGCAGGCCTGGAAGACGTACCTCTCTGCCGTACCTGGAGCTTGGTTCGGCAATGGTGAAGGGGGTTCAGGTTCTAGGCTCGGAACTAGGCTTGGAAACGGCTGGAAGGCCGTTGCGGGTCGAACCTCGGTGCTGTGGGAAGCGAACGGGCATCAGTCAATGGGAGCGTTTGACCAGATGAGCTGGGCGGCATTGGCTGGCGGGAAGCGAGGCGGAGAAAAGGAGGAAGAGGCAGATCTGAATCCAGAAAGTATTTCAAGTGATGGCCTTGGCAGTTCAGGTTCTGACGTGGAAGAAGAGGCAGGTTTTGTCTCCCTAGCTTCCTTGGGAACGAGCTCAGAGTTTGTTGTGCTGGAGCAGCAGCAGCAGCAGCAGCAGCAGCAGCAGCAGCAGCAGGCGGAAGTGGTTGAGGTTTCCGCGGGAGAAGAGGCAGGCGTGGTTGCGGAGAAGCAGGCTGTAACGAGCGCAGCCGAGCTGGTTACGCAGCAGCGATGGGATGCGAGTGCTACGGAGCAAGAAGGTGCTGTGGCTGCTGCAGCCGGTGCGGTCGGTGTGGATGGGAAGGAAGGCGGCGAGGAGATCTCTTTGACTTCTAATGGGAGCGGTGCAGTGGAGGTTTGTGATGCTGCTGACGTGGCAGCTGCTGACGTGGAAGCTGCTGACGTGGAAGCTGCTGACGTGGAAGCTGCTGACGTGGAAGCTGCTGACGCTTCTTCTGAAGAGGGTGCGGCTGATATCGCAGAGCTAGCAGCGCGTGACTGCTCTTCTACGTCAGCAGCTGTCTGCCCTGCCGACGCAGCTGTCACTGCCACTGCCACAACTGCCACCACTGCTGAGCAAGAGGCTGTAGCGCCAGTGGAACCTAGCGCTACAGCCGACCTTGCTGCAGCTACAGCCGCCACTGCTACAGCTGATGAGGTGGGGGAGGCAAGGGTTCTTTCAGGGGCGGAGGAGGAGATGGTGTGGGAGGCAGAGCAGGGGGAGCAGCAGCTTAAATCCGAGGCTACAGATGATGCTACAGTCGCCACTGTTACCGACGTCGCTGCTACAGGCGCCGCTGCTACAGCCGCCGCTGCTACAGCCGGTGAGACAGAGCAGGGCAAGTCCCTGCCAGAAGCGGAGGAGATGGCATGGGCGCAAGAGGAGGCGGAGCAGCAACGGCTGGCAGCGCAGCAGCAGCAACAGATGCTGGTAGCGGCTGGTGCTGTTGTGGTGGTGGCAGCTGTTGCTGCTGCTGCCGTGGTTACCACCTCTGCTTTCTTCCGCGCTCCCGGAGCCTCAGCAGCAGCAGCAGCAGCAGCAGGTGCAGCAGACTCGGTCCCAGCTGCGTCTCACCTGCTAGCTTCCCACCCTGCTGCTGCCTCTCACGGCCTTTCTGCCCGTGCTGGGTCTCTCACTGGTTCTCTTGCTGGGTCACAGCTGCAAGCGGCGGCGCCGTCTGCTTCTGCAGGCGAGCGTAGGCAGAGCTTCAGTGGCCAGTCCTGGGGTGCTGCTGCTGGCGCTGGTGCTAGTGGTGGTGCTGCTGCTGCAAGCGGTGGTGGTGGTGGTGGTGGTGGTGGTGGTGGTGGTGGTAGCTTTATGCATCCCCTGCAGCAGCAGCAGCAGCAGCACCAGCACCAGCACCAGCACCAGCACCAGCACCAGCAATGGCAGGCGCCAGCAGTGAGCGGAGCAGGAGTGGTAGACGCTGGCTGGACGCTTAGCGAGGGAGCTAGGCTCGGCAGAACTGCCGGACCTGGATTCAGCTCCGGCAATGCTGGTGCTGGCGCTGCTTCTGCTGCTGCCAGGCCTGCAGGCTCGGCGGTCTCGGGGCTGAGGCTCGGGAATCAAGGCATGGACTCGGTTTGTGAGAGCACGAGCAACTACTATGGGCCGATGGGAAGGAGACAGCAGCAGCAGCAGAGGGAGCAGGTGCTGCAGGCGCAGCAGCAGCAGTGGGATCAGATGAAAATGGGATGGCAGGCCGGGGGAACGGGTGGAGGGATGGGCGGAAGCATGGGCGGAAGCATGGGCGGAAGCATGGGCGGAGGCATGGGCGGAGGCATGGGCGGAGGCATGGGCGGAGGCATGGGCGGAGGCATGGGCGGAGGCATGGGCGGAGCCATGATCGGAGCCATGGGCGGACATAGCCCCGTGGGGATGGCGCAGATGGTGGCGGTGGGGGATGTGCTGGTGGCGGTGGGGGGCGATGGGGAGGAGGAGGGGGTCGTACAGGGAGCAACGGGGTCGCCAGGAGGGTACGGGCGGTACAACGCGTTCAAGCCCGTGGTGGTGAGAGAGGTAAGTCTGATGGTGGTGAGAGGTGAGTGGAGTGGTGCCAGACTGTCAGCCCGTGGTGGTGCGAGAGGTGAGCCGTGCTGACAAGTTGTCGGTCGTAGTTACAGCCATGGTGGCCGTCAGTGGCGCTCACTCCCCCTCTCCTCTGCCCAGAGCCTTTTCCAAAACCACACATCCTTGTCACTTTTGAGAATTCTCAAAAGTGATTTCGGCTTTTCCAAAACCACGCATCCTTGTCACTTTTGAGAATTCTCAAAAGTGATTTCGGCTTTTCCAAAACCACACATCCTTGTCTCCGTTGCCCTTCCCTTCCCTCCGCCTTCTAACCACAGGGATCAGAGCAGCAAGTGGTGCTGACGCCAGTCAAGCGCTCCAGCCGCCTGCGCATGGCCGTCAGTGGCGCCACTCCCTCTGTCAGTGGCTTCTCTCAACCCACCAGCAGCTACGCTGGAGGGGGAATCAACCATGGTGTCGTCAACCGGCCTTGAACGGTGTGCTGGTGCCGGTGCTGGTGTGAGCGCCCTGCTCTTAGTTTCCGCCTGCGCATGGCCCTCAGTGGCGCCACTCCCTCTGCCAGCGCATTCTCGCAGCCCACCAGCAGCTATGCTGGGGAGGGGATCAACCACGGTGTCGTCAACCGGCCTTGAATGGTTGCATCACACCATCCATGCTCTGCTGATGTATCTCGCATGGCCACCAGTGGCAGCGGCGGCGTTACCCCCTCCACCAGGGCCAGCCCAACCCACATTAGAGGTGGCCCGCCCTCATGTTGCTGTTGGGTGCTTAGTAATGCGCATCGCTAGTAAGTAGGAGGATTGAAGCGCACGCTAATTGCGCATTGCTAGTAAGTAGGAGAATTTATTGTTGTGCAGTCTAGGTTTTGTTGCAAGGACCTCGCTTGCTTTTGAGACATCTCAAAAGCATTTTGTCGTTATGGACTTCTTATTTGCTATGTAGGGCTAGAAGATGTTGCCTCCAATCTAATTACTGTCGTGTAACGAACTTTAAACTGTAATTTGTACTGGTTGCACAAGCAAGTCCCTCGGTTGTCAAGGAAATGGGCCGAGCCCGTACCGTACTCCTGGAAGTTTCAGTAGTTGTACGCGACGCAACGGCTCGGAACTGTAACAATTCCTTGCAAGGAAGAAGTATGGTGAAGTGTTTGAAAATGGCAACAGTACCATTGAGGGGAGGAAAGGGAGTCAGAGAAGCCGTGAATTGAACAACCACCTGGTATCCCATCAGCACATGGTAGGTTGACTTGACTGTTCTCGGTTGCAAATGCGCACTCTTGCCTACTATAGCACTGCCATTAGATTGAATGAAGGAGATACACAACACAGCTGGTATCTGTATTAACGGCCACCCTCATTTCTATACCCGAACAACCCCCAGAACCAATCCAACAAGGTTGGCTCATTCAAGCTCGGAGGTCGTATATACCCATCTTCAGGGTCGGATGTCAGGTTCGGGAAAGTGCGAACCACATTCCGAGCCGAGTTGAGCACTCTATAATCAACTATAACCTGCATGTATGGGTCAAAAACAGGCTCGGACTCTCGTAGCATCTCCACATATGTATCAAACCACGGCGTGCCTTGGTGCCAGAGGTGCTCAAAGTCCTCTAAACGGTACAGCTTGTAAAGGGTACGAAGTGGGTCGAAGAACCCTGGGGTTCTCTCGTTGGTGGCAATGTACAGACTGCGTCCAGGTGCAATGAATTTGGGAAGCTTCTTCAAGAGCCTGGAGGAGGAGGGGGGACCAGCGAACAAGATTAGGGGGAAGAGGAGAGGGGGTTGGGAGGGGGGGGAAGAAAGAAGTGAGTGCAAAGGAGCAGAGTGCGTCCAGGTGCGACGAACTTGGGAAGCTTCTTCAAGAGCCTGGAGGGAGGTAGGGGTGGGGGAATTGAGAGACAAGAGCACTTCCGTACACACACTGGGCTGGGCACGAACAATACTGGGGGCAGTGGGGGCAGTGGGGGGCAGTGGGGGCAGTGGGGGCAGTGGGGGGCAGTGGGGGCAGAGGTGTCGTAATCTCACCCTTTGCTCCTCTCTTGCGCTCGTGCTGCCCTTCCTTGCCCTCCCTTTCCCCCTCTTATCTCCTCTTCCCTTTTCTGCTCTCTGCCTTCCCATCCCTGGTCCCAGGTTACATCTCTTCCTCATCTTTCCCTTCAGTGCCCATGCGTCCCTGCCTGGAACAAGCCCTGCAATACCAGTGCTGTGCGCAGACTATTGCTCGAGCTCCTAACACTGCTAGCTTCGAATTGAAGTCAAAATTGCAGTACGAAAGGAACAAACAAGCAAAAAGCGAGTAGAATGTTTGGACCCCTTTCAGATCTATCCTCGCTACTCCTAGAGTGGCCCTCTAGCTCCTGGTGCGCGAAGAACCCTCTTCGGCGCACTTCCAAGGTGCTAGCTGGCTACCTACGAGCTAGCTGGAATCCAGCTTCCCCACCGCCATCCAGCTCCGCACCGCATGTATTGGGCTTTTCTTCCCAATTCCCTCGTGCCTTGGCCACACCCACCCCCTCGAAATCTGACCACCAACTCCCTCCCAAAACGAAATAGCAAGAACAATATAGTACAGTGCACAGTGAAACGAAAACAAATAAAAGCAACACCACCAACTTACCCTCGCTGCTGCACTACTTCAGCTGTGGTTCAAGACCAAGCTTAATAGTGCGACAGAGGGGGAATCAGCAGCAAGCAACACTCACGCAGGGGGTCGTGTGTCGCGGTCGAGGTGCGGCCACATATCGGGTTTGAGCTTGTCTCCTCGCCGCACATGCACGGCATCATAGTCCCCCCCACCCATCGCCCTCCCCATCTCTGCTGCCAGCGCCAGCAGCTCTGGCCGATGCTGGATGGCGCTGTGGTTGCTGTGAATGGGGTAGTCCTTCTGTTTGGGAGAAAGGGAGAAGAGGGTGAAGGAAAGGGGGTGAAGAGCGGTGAGAATGGGGTGCACGGGGAGGGAGTGGGCAACTGGAATGACAGCGCCAGCAGCTCTGGGCGATGCTGAATGGCGATGTGGTTGCTGTAAATGGGATAGTCCTTCTGTTGGAATGGGGAAGAAAGGGGAGAAGAGGGGAAAGGGGGGGGGGAAGGGGGAATGAAAAGGAGTCAACTGGAATGGCAGTGCTGGCAGCTCTGGCCGGTGTGTATGGCGCTGTGGTTGCTGGGAATGGGCTAGTCCTTCTGTTGGAAAAAAACGGGTGAACGGGTGAAAGAGAGAGGGGTGAATGGGGAAGGGATTGCGGCAACAGGACTGGCAAGGCAAGCAGCTCTGTCCGGTGCTGCATGGCAGATTCCCCCACGCCAATCCTCCCCCTACCCCACACACACACGCACCTCGTGGCGCGGCTTCGCGTGGAAAGGATTGAACTCGCACGCGGCAAAGCCGTACTTCACCGTCCGCACGATCAGCGCCGTGTCATCATCGCCCACTAGCCGCCTTGTCCTCACGTGCCCGCTCACCACCCGCACAGGAAACCGCAGCGAACCTTCTTCCGCTGACTTCCCGCCCTCCCCTTCCCCATCTGCTTCCGCGAGTCTCCTGACTACTGCTTCTCCTTCCGCTGCCCCGCCTGCACCTTCCGCCTTCCCCCAATCTCCCCCCCCATCCCGCGTCCCCAATCCCGCCTGCCATTTCTCCGCCTCCTCTAGAAAGCCTTGCAGGGGGGTGAAGCGGACAGTGCTGGGGGGAAAAAGGGGGAGGGAAAACGGGGGGATGAGGAGGGAGGGGTTGGGAAGGGGGTTGGAAAGCGGGATGGGTGAATCGTTAGCGCGTTATAAAATGCGAAAAAATAGCTTGTAAGGTGCTTACTATATCGAATCACGCAGAGGGGATTTCGTAACCCTCACAAGTATTCGCGGCTTACCTGAGAGATGCAAGATCGTAGTAGACATGGATGGGGTTAACTTGGAATTTCCCCTCGTTGTGCAGTCCATTAATGCACAAACCCATATCGAGTACGAGCGTGCGATTCAGAGCCGCCGCCTCTGCGATCCTGCACGACAGGCTGCGATGAAAGTGGCGAATCCCAGCGCAGAAATCCCGGTGGCCGGTGACGAAAAGGTACCGGCCGTTCGGATCGAAATAATCCTGACGGCTAACCGGCAGCCATCGCGTCTCCCACCACTTCGAATGACCGCTTCCCGGCAGCAACACCCTACCCCGCGGCTGCAACAGCTGCTGAATTTCCGGCGAATCTAACGGCGAAAGAATCCGGCCGTTAATCAGGACGGTCAGCGCCTCGAGCGACTGTTTTACTCGAGCCTTTTTCGACAAGTGCGAGGAGCAGGGGACACCAAGTTCGCGACACCGCCTCTGCCGCCTCTTCCTCTCCTTCCCCTCCTTCCTCTGCTTCTTCCCTTTCTCCCTCGTCTCTGTAGACTCTCTCCATTCTGCGTCGCCTCCCTCGTCGTTTCTCTCGTCTCCGCCCATTTTGCCCCTCCCCGAATCGCCTTCCTTCCCCAAGGATTCGTCCCCTTCCCCGCGCACCTGCTCCGCGTCCCCTCCTTGGTACTCCCCCCCTTCTCTCCCTCCCTTTTCAGTAGTTCCGCCATCCTCCGCATTCTCTCTTTCCGCCAGCTCCAACTCCCCCCCTTGCGACAACTCCCCCACTCGATCCGCCTCCCGGGAATTTCCGCGACTGTCGGAACCTTCCGCATTCCGCGCCGGTTCCCCTTCCTCTTCTGCCCATCGGGCGCTATCTTTCCGCGCCCACTCTATCCCCTCAATTAACTCACCTCCTTTCCCCTTACCCCCGCTAATGCCGCTAACACTATGTTTCCCCCCTTCCAGGGTTTGAATTTCATACTCGACAGAAGCCCAGGTCCGACCTACCATAATCGAATCTACCGCGTCGATCCCCGAATCGCCCGCCACGTGGCCGCGAAGGACTGGCCAGCGCGCGAGAAGCACGGTAACAAGGGCGAGAAGCAGGAGGATCGGCAGAAGGGGAAACCGGGAGGACAGAGACAGCGACAGCGGTACGGCAGCCTGCTTGTGCCCGACACGCGCTGCTGGCGGAAGCATCATTGCAACCAACAAATCAACAAAGCCTAATTTTGTTGGACACGTCACTACGGGAAGAAAAACAAACCAAAAACAAAAACAACAGAAATAAGAGTGCTTGTTTAACGGGTACGCCAGCGGTAACCTGTTTAATGGCCACTACTAGTCAAGGCGTGCGCTCAGGCGGCTAAATACCAGCAAGAACGGTCAATCTAATATGCAAGTAACTTAAATACCACCTAGTACTGGACTGGTAAGTGCTACTGCTGCTGTTGCTGCTAGATTCCGCCTGATTGGATGGATAGTATTTCCTCTGGGTGCCACCAGTCAGGCGGGTTCTTGCTATTGCAAGAAGCCGTCTTTCGAAAAGTCTCGAAAGCACTCTGAAGTCCGCCTTCGGAAGCCAATAAGTGCTGTGCTCGGTCAGTTATGGGCTGGCGACAGCGTGACGGCACGTGCTTTGGGTGTAATCTATTCCTACTTTACTGCTGCGGCTGGCAATCTAATCGAGTCAAGACAGCCCTGGGAACTTATCACCAGATCCAAACTTCTGCCAGTTACGATAAATTGGCATCGGGCAGCCTACGCCTCCCATTATAAGGAATCAGAGGGGTAAAGCAGAGAAAAAGTGGAGTGGAGAGGAGTGAGTTGTATTTCTTGTTTCAAACTCGGGTCGTAGTGATGGGACCCACATCGCAATGTGGTGGTGGGAAGGAAGGGAAGGGAAGGGACGACGCGTCGGGATGCGGTGCGGCGCGCGGTATCACCTGCAGCAAGAGCGGCTCGCCCAACAGATTTGACTGATCATCGTTCATTCGTTTCGTTCGTGCATTCGCGCCGAGAGAATCGATCACGTTGGCCATTCGCCCACACGCACTGGCATCAATGCGTACATGCAGCAGCGGTCTCCACGCTGCCAAAACGAGCACATCTGACACAATGACCAACGTGCTGTAACGAACGAAGCACGGTGTAGTCTCTTTAAATGGATGTTATATTTATCAAGCATTAAGAATATTACGTTAACTTTTGTCCCCTTCACATCTTCACCGCGCCTTCCACCTTATTTTATTCCTTCCCTTGATAAAAAATCCAATTACACATATATAAGACGGTTTATAACATAGTAATTTTGCATCAATCTTAAGAATTGCCAGATGTTTCGATAATAAGTGCAGATGACGCATGCATAGCAGAGTTTTTTTTTTAAGTTTGCAATTTACTGTCAAAGAAAGGATGCTCTAAACCTCTTGACACCTCATATGATAACCGTGAAGTCAGAAGATGTAATTAAGTTTATTTTTCTATTAATTATTGACACAGCACAAGATTGTCAAAAGCGAACCTGCGGGCACTATCGAAAACAGTTCGCCGAAGCAAGCTTTCCACACCCGCAAGCCCACACCACACTCACCCTTGAGAATTTCCTGCTTTCCCTCTTGAGAACATCTTATCCGAAGCCCAGCCAAGTACCCCTCCCTCTTTCCTTCGCTGACTTGATCAGCTGGGTCTTACAAGGCTTTGCTTCGCTAATACCGACTGCCTGGTCGCTGCCAGCTCCATCTGTGTTTCTGTCCAGGTTTTGCCAGTTTGCCGTCGCAGTTGTTCGAACTGTTGACGGCTACCGATGGCTGATCCTGCTGTTGATCCGGCGACTGCGGCTCCTGCTGACACAGAACAAGCCACAGCTGATGGGGGAGAGAAGATCAGCAAGAGGTATTTTTTGGTCAAAAAAGAGAAGAAGAAAAGTGTGTGTGTTTTTTTATGGTTCGCGGGAGTGACATTGTATAAACCCTATCCCTCCAGTCAAGATGGTATCTCAAGTTGGTTTTGTAGAATAGCTATATGACGTTCTGTTGTCACGCGAGCTGGAAGTTGTGGTTATTTCCGGCAGAATTTGCAAATTGCTCGTTCTTGTTACCCTAGCGCCGTTTAGGGATGTGCTGCAGTCACTCATTGAATGTCCTTTCTATCGCATTCATTCAATAAACGCTTTGCGTTTGTCACGTTGCAGTGAGCTGAAGCGTCGACTCAAGGCGGAGCAGAAGGCAAAGGAGAAGGAGGAGAAGGAACGGCTCAAGGTACGGCTGTCTCGTGGGTGTCATGATTTAAGCTATTCTGGTTGTCAGTATAATGGCCTGTTACGGATGCCAATGCGAGTGCTTGCGATGGGTGTTCGTACATGTGCTTGTCATGAATGCTCGTTCAGGTGCTTGTGTGGAAGTCAGTTCAGTACAGATGCTTGTCATGGTGTCGGTACAGGCGCTTCCCATGAATGCCGTTTCTTTGTCATCTATGCCAGTGGAGATGTTTATCATGGATTTCAGGACAGGTGGCATTGACATTCACATTGACATGGACATTTGGCTTTGGAACACATTGAATAGCATTAAATTGATAGCGACATGCTCATTCACACTACCATGACGCACCCTAAGATTGGTATTGACATTCACAGTCACATATACAATCAGTTTTACCTTGACATTCGCAATCGCACTCACATTGACTGACATATACTGCCTTGTAACTATTGGCCTTGGCATTGGCAGGCAGAGAAGGCTGCTGCTCAAGGCACAGGCGCCGACAAGGCAAAGACGAAGGTAGCTGAAGAGGACGAAGAGGAGGATCCCAATGTGAGTCAAACGCGGAAATATCTAGGGTTGTTGATCAGTAAGGTTAGTGGACATGCTTTACCATGCTTAAACCATGTAGCCTGTACAGCCTGTTCCCACGCTGTTCGCGTATGGATGATTCCTCCTGCTTGTCCGATGCCCACCACTCCAACCCACTCCTTTCTCCTTCCAGTCCCACTGCCAATTCCCTGTTGCTGAAGGGTATCTTTGAGAATTCTAAAAAAATCCACTCCAACCCACTCCTTTCTCCTTCCAGTCCCACTGCCAGTTCCCTGTCCTTGCTCTGCCCGTCTCTATGTCATCCTTCCCCACTGTTTCTCTCCTCCAAAGTCACTCTTCCAGTCGTTCCATGATCATCGTGTGTCCTCCCCTGCAAAGACCCCTTTTGAAGTGCCTCAAAAACACTTTTGATTGGAGGCGCCTCAAAAACACTTTTGATTTGATGCGCCTCAAAAACACTTTTGATTTGAGGCGCCTCAAAAACATTTCCAGTCGTTCCATGTTCATCGTGTGGCCTCCTCTGCAAAGTCCCATGGACCCAGCCAGCAGGTGGCAATTCATTCTTGACACGCCTCCTGTGGCTGGAGTGCCTTTGTATATCCATCGGCTCTCTCACCTTCGACCTCCCGCCGCAACCCCGTCTCTTTATTCAAAAAGTAGACAAGGGAGCCACAACATCTGGCAAATCCGGGGAGCAGGTGGCAATTGTTACAGCGTCCTATGTATTTTTTCTCCTTCCTCTCTTTACTGTCACATCTACAGAAGTACCATGAGAACCGTCTGGCATACGTCACAGAGATCCAGGCAGCGGGAGGCAACCCCTACCCGCACAAGTTCCATGTGTCCACGCGCCTGCCAGAGTACTTAGCTAAGTACTCCAATCTGGAAAGCGGACAGCAGCTGCCAGACGAGCAGGTCTCGCTCGCCGGCCGTGTCATGCGCCGGGCGGCGTCGGGCGGCCGGCTCGTCTTTTATGACCTTCACGCGGACGGCTGCAAAGTGCAAGTCATGGCCGATGCCAGGTGAGGTTTCAAGTGGTTTCACAGGCTCTGATGTGATACGTCATGTGGATTTGACCGTGTCTGGGTTCCTGCTGCCGTTTTGCTTGCTTTCTGCTATTGATTCGTTCCTTCCTGTGCACGCACCTGCTTTTCCCTCAACTTATCCTGCCTGCAGTTTTTCCCTCTGTCTGGCTGGCCCCCCTCTCTGCGCCCATCCCGTCCTCCCTCATCCTTCTTGTCCATACAGGAACTGGGAGGCAGGGGAGGAATTTATTCGCCTGCACGGGACTGTAAAGCGGGGTGACATCGTGGAGATTTCAGGCTTCCCTGGGAAGGAAGGGCACACTTGAAGAGTTCAGTGTGCTTTTCTCTCCCTATGCTTCCCATCCCCTTGTGTTGGCAGGAACTGGGAGGCAGGGGAGGAGGAGTTCACTCGTCTCCATGGGACTGTCAAGCGCGGTGACATCATGGGCATTTCAGGCTTCCCTGGAAAGAGCAAGCGCGGCGAGCTCAGTGTGTTCCCCCGCTGTGCTGTCCATCCCATCTCCGTGTGTTGGCAGGAACTGGGAGGCAGGGGAGGAGGAGTTCATTCGCCTGCACGGCACTTTGTGAAGCGGGGAGACATCGTGGGCATCTAAAGCTTCCCGGAAAGATCAAGCGCGGCGAGCTCATTGTGTTGGGTGTTTTTTTCTCCCTGTGCTGTCCATCCCGTCCCCTTGTGTTGGCAGGAACTGGGAGGCAGGGGAGGAGGAGTTCACTCGCCTGCACGGCACAGTGAAGCGGGGAGACATCGTGGGCATCTCAGGCTTCCCTGGGAAGAGCAAGCGCGGCGAGCTCAGTGTGTTCCCCCGCAGCATGCTCGTGCTGGCGCCGTGTCTGCACATGATGCCCAAGGAGAAGAAGAAGGCCCCTGGTGCGGCTGTGGCTGCTGCTGCTGCTGCTGGTGCTCAGGCTGATGTGAGTTTATCAGAAGGGGCCTGTAACCTGTTCCTACCATGAGTTGTGTTATGCTGGCGCCGTGTCTGCACATGATGCCCAAGGAGAAGAAGAAGGCCCCTGGTGCGGCGGCGGCTGCTGCTGCTCCTGCTGCTGCTCAGGCTGATGTGAGTTTATGGAATGGAATTCCCTCTGTACCCTGAAATGGGTCAGGCTGGCGCCCTGTCTGCACATGATGCCCAAGGAAAAGAATGAAGGCTTCAGGCGCGGCTGCTGCTGCCGGTGCTGCTGCTGCTGGTGATGCTGATGCAGCGCAGGCTGATATAAGTGAATGAAAAGAGGGCCCTTTGTCGTGCCCTGAAGCGTGCTGTGTCAGCACTCTGTCTGCACATGACGTCCAAGTAGAAGCTCCAGAGCATCAACAGCAGCAGTACCTCGTCCCTCTTTCGCCCCAACCCTATCTTCCCCTCTTTCCTTGCCCCAGAGCCCAGCAGCAGCCACGTGGGCACCCGGCTTGCCCCGCAACTCTGAGCACTACATTTCAAGGACCAGGACACTCACTAACGAGCTCAGTGCTGCTTTTGAGAATTCTCAAAGGTCCAATACCAGGAATCGCCTCTCCGCCCAACCCTTATTCCCTCTCTTCCCACTCCCCCAGGGCCCCGCCCCCACTGTTGCCATCTGGGCGCCTGGTCTCCCTCGCAACCCAGAGCACTACATTCTCAAGGACCAGGAGACGCGCTACCCAGTGCGGTGCTGGGTGCAATACCAGGTCTCGCCGTTTCACCCCACTCCTTATCCCCCTCTCTTCCCACTCCCCCCCAGGGCCCCACCCCCGCTGCTGCTGTGTGGGCGCCTGGTCTCCCTCGCAACCCAGAGCACTACATTCTCAAGGACCAGGAGACGCGCTACCGGGCGAGGTACCTGGACCTGCTGGTGAACCCGGATATCCGCCACGTCTTTCAGACGCGTGCCAAGGTCGTGTCGTACCTGCGCAAGTTCTTCGACAGCCGAGACTTCCTCGAGGTGAGGGGGAAGCTGTGTGTCAGGGTCAGTACAATGTGCTGCCGGGCGAGGAGGTGCCTGGACCTGGGCGAGGGGCAGTGGGTTGTGCCAGTGAGGGGCAACGGGCGAGGAGCTGCCTGGACCTGCTGATGAACCAGGATATCCGCCGTGTGTTCCAGACGCGCGCCAAGGTCGTCTCTTACCTCCTCCGCAGGGTCTTTGACGGGCGAGGCTTGTTCGATGTGAGATGAGATCGGGGGACGGGGGGCGGGAGAAGAGGGGAGATGGAGATGGGCTGGGGGGCGGGAGGCAGGATGCAGGAGGCAGGGGATGGGAGATGGGAGATGGGAGATGGGAGATGGGGAACAGAACTGACTTTTGAGTCGACTCAAAAGTCAACAGGATGCAGGAGGCGGGAGATGGGAGATGGGGAACAGAACCCGACCCCCCTCTTCCCCCCTGTCCCCGTCCTTACACCCCCCCAGGTGGAGACCCCAATGATGCACATGGTGACAGGGGGGGTTTTGAGACGTCTCAAAACACCCCCCTCTTCCCCCCTGTCCCCGTCCTTACACCCCCCCAGGTGGAGACCCCAATGATGTACATGGTGGCGGGAGGGGCAGCAGCGCGGCCGTTCAAGACGGAGCACAACGACCTCAACATGACGCTCTTCATGCGCATCGCCCCTGAGCTCTTCCTCAAGGAGCTCCTGCTTGCCTTGGGGGGCGGTCTGGGCAGGCTTTGGCTGGGATGCTTCAGAATCAGCTTCAGCTGCCATCCTCCTCCCTGCTGCCTACTCCCCCTCCCCCTCCCCTTCCGCTCCCTCCCGCCCTTACACCTGCAGGTGGAGACCCCGATGATGCACATGGTGGCGGGAGGGGCAGCAGCGCGGCCGTTCAAGACGGAGCACAACGACCTCAACATGACGCTCTTCATGCGCATCGCCCCCGAGCTCTTCCTCAAGGAGCTCGTGGTGGGCGGGCTGGACCGCGTGTACGAGATTGGCAAGCAGTTCCGCAACGAGGGGATCGATCTGACCCACAACCCGGAGTTCACCACAATTGAATTCTATGCTGCCTACCTGGATTACAATGACCTGATGGTGCTCACTGAGGAGCTGCTCTCAGGTAGGTTTCCACGTGGTGGCTAGTTGGGCTTGTGGTTGCTAGCTACCTACGTACCTACTGGTGCCTTCGACCGAGCCTCTGAGAGCTTTTCCTCAAAGGAGGAGCTCGTGGTGGGCGGGCTGGACCGCGTGTACGAGATCGGCAAGCAGTTCCGCAACGAGGGCATTGACTTGATGTACCACAGCAAGCAACAAGGTTTGGTTTCGAGTCTAGTTTTGAGGCGCCTCAAAACTAGACCGCGTGTACGAGATCGGCAAGCAGTTCCGCAACGCAACGAGGGCATTGACTTGATGTACCACAGCAACAAGGTTTGGTTCCTCGCCTTCCCACTTGTTCCCTCTCCACCGGCCCCCTCTCTTCTCCCCATCTCTATCGCAGGCAAGGTGCAGGAGATCACGGGCGGCTATAAGATGTGGTCCCACAGCAAACAGGAATCCGCCTCCCTTACCTATCCCCAATCGCCCCTTGACCCTTCTCCCCCCCTTCTCCCAGGGATGGTAAAGGAGATTACGGGCGGATACAAGCTGTGGTATCACAGCAATGGGCTGGACAAGGAGCCAGTGGAAATCGACTTTACTCCGCCCTTCAAGTAAGATCTTCTCTCTCGATAGCTGTCAGTGTCTGCTGGTGTTAAATTACATGAAAGTTCTATCTCTTGTCTGTCAGCTGTGTCTCGTGACAAGGAGCCTGTGGACAAGGAGCCTGTGGAAATTGACTTCACCCCGCCCTTCAAGTACGTGTGTAATAATAACTGTGGAAAGCGAGTAATGGAATGGCAGGAGGGGGCTAAAAGCTGTGGTACCACAGCAAGTGGTTGGACAAGGAGCCAGTGGATATCGACTTCACCCCACCCTTCAAGTAAGCCTCTTTTGTTTCTCTCGATAACTCTCAGTGCTGTTGATGATGAATAACAGCTCTGTCTCGTGACAAGCTGTGGTACCACAGCAACGGGCTGAAGAAGCAGCCAGTAAAGACAGAGCTGTCCTTGAAGGACATACTTGAAGGGTGGGTTGAACCCTGTAAAGATCGACTCCACCCCACCCTTCAAGTATGTCCTTCCAGCTCGCTGTCTGTGAGTAACAGTTCCCTAATCCCAGGCGCTTTCTCATGATCCAGAGCCGGACGGACATTGGAGGGCTGAAAGACACAGCACACATCAGTCGCACTTTCTGCCCTCTCCCCATCTCGTGCTCCCCGTGTCTACCCCCAGGCGCATCCCCATGATCCAGGGTCTGAGGGACATTGGGGGACTGACAGACAAAAGCACAAATCAGGCTCACTTTCCGCCCTCTCGCCCTCTCTTCCCTCCTCCCCCTTCCCCTTGCCGTCTACCCCCAGGCGCATCCCCATGATCCAGGGTCTGAGGGACATTGGGGGACTGACAGACCTGCCAACGAACCTGGAGACAGAGGAGGCGAGGCAGTACCTGGAGGCCATGTGCGAGAAGCACCACGTGCAGTGCCCTCCCCCTCTCACCACCGCCCGCCTGCTGGACAAGGTGTGTGTAGGGAACAGTCGTCTGAAGGTGTTGACAGTAGCAGCATGAGCTGGCGAGGCGGTACCTGGAGGCCATGTGCGAGAAGCACCACGTGCAGTGCCCTCCCCCTCTCACCACCGCCCGCCTGCTGGACAAGGTGAGCGGACTGTGTCGTCTCCATGAATAGGCAATTTGTTAGGGACATTTCATCGAGCCCAAGTGCATATTCCCCACATTCATCGTCGACCATCCTTTGATCGAAGGCTTTCTCTGCCCTGTTTGCCTTCTAACCCTCGTCCCGTTGATTCTTTCTCGTCAATGCAGCTGGTGGGGCATGTCATCGAGCCCAAGTGCCTGAGCCCCACCGTCATCATCGACCATCCTTCAACCCACACCCCTCGCTGCCTCCCTCAACCCCTCATCCCCTGCTCCCTATCTTCCCCCCCCCCCCCCCCCCCTCTCCATCCCTTACCAGCTTGTTGGCCATTTCATCGAGCCCAAGTGCGTCAGCCCAACGTTTATTATCGACCATCCGCAGATCATGTCTCCTCTCGCCAAGTGGCACCGCACGGACGTCAACCTCTCAGAGCGTTTCGAGCTCTTTGTCAACTGCCACGAGGTCAGTGGGTGGTGTGGTGCGGCATGGTGCTGGTGGGTGGGTGGTTAACACTATGCCGCCTTTTCTGCCCTGGGCTGTGTAATCCCTCCTCTCGCCAAGTGCCACTGCACGGACGTCAACCTCTCTGAGCGTTTCGAGCTCTTCGTCAACTGCCACGAGGTCAGTGGGTGGTGTGGTGCGGCATGGTGCTGGTGGGTGGGTGGTTAACACTATGCCGCCTTTTCTGCCCTGGGCTGTGTAATCCCTCCTCTCGCCAAGTGGCACCGCACGGACGTCAACCTCTCTGAGCGTTTCGAGCTCTTCGTCAACTGCCACGAGGTCAGTGGGTGGTGTGGTGCGGCATGGTGCTGGTGGGTGGGTGGTTAACACTATGCCGCCTTTTCTGCCCTGGGCTGTGTAATCCCTCCTCTCGCCAAGTGCCACTGCACGGACGTCAACCTCTCTGAGCGTTTCGAGCTCTTCGTCAACTGCCACGAGGTCAGTGGGTGGTGTGCTGCGGCATGGTGCTGGTGGGTGGGTGGTTAACACTATGCCGCCTTTTCTGCCCTGGGCTGTGTAATCCCTCCTCTCGCCAAGTGCCACTGCACGGACGTCAACCTCTCTGAGCGTTTCGAGCTCTTCGTCAACTGCCACGAGGTCAGTGGGTGGTGTGGTGCGGCATGGTGCTGGTGGGTGGGTGGTTAACACTATGCCGCCTTTTCTGCCCTGGGCTGTGTAATCCCTCCTCTCGCCAAGTGGCACCGCACGGACGTCAACCTCTCTGAGCGTTTCGAGCTCTTCGTCAACTGCCACGAGGTCAGTGGGTGGTCTGGTGCGGCATGGTGCTGGTGGGTGGGTGGTTAACACTATGCCGCCTTTTCTGCCCTGGGCTGTGTTATCCCTCCTCTCGCCAAGTGCCACCGCACGGACGTCAACCTCTCTGAGCGTTTCGAGCTCTTCGTCAACTGCCACGAGGTCAGTGGGTGGTGTGGTGCGGCATGGTGCTGGTGGGTGGGTGGTTAACACTATGCCGCCTTTTCTGCCCTGGGCTGTGTAATCCCTCCTCTCGCCAAGTGCCACTGCACGGACGTCAACCTCTCTGAGCGTTTCGAGCTCTTCGTCAACTGCCACGAGGTCAGTGGGTGGTCTGGTGCGGCATGGTGCTGGTGGGTGGGTGGTTAACACTATGCCGCCTTTTCTGCCCTGGGCTGTGTAATCCCTCCTCTCGCCAAGTGCCACCGCACGGACGTCAACCTCTCTGAGCGTTTCGAGCTCTTCGTCAACTGCCACGAGGTCAGTGGGTGGTGTGGTGCGGCATGGTGCTGGTGGGTGGGTGGTTAACACTATGCCGCCTTTTCTGCCCTGGGCTGTGTTATCCCTCCTCTCGCCAAGTGCCACCGCACGGACGTCAACCTCGCTGAGCGTTTCGAGCTCTTCGTCAACTGCCACGACGTGGGTGCCTTGTCTTGAGTTCCCTGCCCTGCTGTTTCTGCCTTGGGGTTTCTGCCTTGGTGTGCTGCTGTTGTGCATGTCTGGTGTGAGGTTTCAACTGTTGAGGCGCCTCAAAAGGTTTCAACTGCCTCTCGCCAAGTGGCACCGCACGATCGCCAACCTCTCCGAGAGTTTTGAGCTCTTTGTCAGCTGCCTGCCATGAGGTGATTATGTGGGGCGGGGCGGGTGGGTTACTGCCGTGACATGAGCTGACATTTGATGGGCCTCGAAGCTCTTTCTCAACTGCCATGACGTGGGTTGCTATGGTTCCTTTGGTTTTTATGCTGGAGCTTTGGACCTTCTGCCCTGGCTCACGGCGCTGCCTTTCTGCTCAGGCTTTCTTCGCTGGGACTCACTTTCCAGAATTCTCAAAAGGTTGCTGCACTGGCTTACTGTGCTGGGTTGTTGTGCTGGCCTATGTTAACTTTCTTGTGTTGCTGCCTTTTGCCCTTCACCTGCCTGCCTTACAGTTGACCTTTGAGTCAACTCAAAAGTCAACAGCCTTCTGTGCTGGGTTGTTGTGCTGGCCTATGTTAACTTTTTTGTGTTGCTGCCTTTTGCCCTTCACCTGCCTGCCTTACAGTTGACCTTTGAGTCAACTCAAAAGTCAACAGCCTTCTGTGCTGGGTTGTTGTGCTGGCCTATGTTAACTTTCTTGTGTTGCTGCCTTTTGCCCTTCACCTGCCTGCCTTACAGTTGACTTTTGAGTCGACTCAAAAGTCAACAGCCTACTGTGCTGGGTTGTTGTGCTGGCCTATGTTAACTTTCTTGTGTTGCTGCCTTTTGCCCTTCACCTGCCTGCCTTACAGTTGACTTTTGAGTCGACTCAAAAGTCAACAGCCTACTGTGCTGGGTTGTTGTGCTGGCCTATGTTAACTTTCTTGTGTTGCTGCCTTTTGCCCTTCACCTGCCTGCCTTGTAGGTGTGCAATGCCTACACGGAGCTGAACGATCCAATCAGGCAGCGCCAGCTGTTTGCCAATCAGGGCAAGGACCGGGCGGCTGGTGACGATGAGGCCATGAAGGTGCGCGTGTGGGAGGGGAGGGGCGGAGGGGCAGAAGGGAAAAGGTGGCGGAGGGACAGAGTGGCAGAAGCGGAAGGGGGGTGTGAGTGGGAGAGGCTAAGGACAGGGTGGCTGGTGATGATGAGGCCATGAAGGTGCGAGTGGGGAAGGGCAGAGGAGGGAGGGGTAGAGAGGGGAGCGGCATAGGGAGAAGGGTGGGGGTGGGGGTGGGGGTATGAGGGGGAGAGAAAGTAAAGGCAGGAGAAAAGTGCTAGTGATGTCTGCTATCAAGCCACACTCACATGTCCTCTCCTCAACCTCTGTGCCTCCCTCCCTCCCACGCTTGCCTCTTCCCCTTGTCCTTACCCTTCTGCTCTGTACGCCACTCTCCTCCTTCCCCGTCTTCCACCCGAGCAGAAGGACGATGATTTCTGCACGGCGCTGGAGCCACGTGTATAAAGTGAACTTTTTGGACGTCTCAAAAATGATTTCTGCGCGGCGCTGGAGTATGGCTTCAGATTCCCACTCCTACCCCTTCCCTCCCCCCCTCTCCCCTCCACCCACCTGAGCAGAAGGACGATGATTTCTGCACGGCGCTGGAGTATGGCCTGCCGCCCACAGGAGGGTGGGGCATGGGCGTGGACCGACTGACCATGATCCTCACTGACTCCATCAACATCAAGGTGAGACGCATGTGGGAGGACGCACTGGGTTCTGTGCACAGGGCATGGGTATGCGCATGGTATGGTGCGTTTGGTCGGGCATATTGGAACTCCAATAACAGGAGGGTGGAGTATGGGAGTAGAACAACTGACCATAATTCTCACCAACTTCATCAACATCAAGGTGAGATGCACATTGGATGGTGCATTGTCCATAGTGCACAGGGGATGGTGCACGGGGCATGGATGTGCATAGGGGATGGTGAGAATGGGTGCGCATACAGTGTTGTTGGTTGAGCCATGTGAGGATGAAGCATGGGGTCGTCTGGTCGACACATCTGCGCACCCCGAGATGGAAAGTTGGAACCAAACATGTGCATGTCCAGCCAGCTAACAGCTTCCCGCATCCCTGTATATGTTTGTTTTGTTGTTCTTTTCTGTGTTGTTGTAACTGTTCCCTATGTACTGGCTCCACAGGAAGTGCTTCTGTTCCCTGCTATGAAGCCCAAGGCTGACCAACTCCCCACTGCTGCTGCTGCTCCTGCTGCTGGGCCCTCAGCTGCAAATGCTTGATACTTTAGCAATCTTACCATAGATAAGTCTGTGAGGTAGCGGGTTTGTCAAATTCAGGTTTACAAGTGCCATTTCAGACTTTGTGTGATAGACAATAGGATCTTACACTCTCTTTTTATGATGGCCTAGTGTGTGGTTTAGCGAAATGGCTGATAACGGAAAGCTGCATTTGTGCCCAGCTAGGTTAGGAGCACATCCTGTTGGGGACCAATTGGTGAGTGCTGCATTGTCCAGTACACCTATTTCGTGCTACATTGGCAATGGGATGCATTGGCTACAGTGCGTACTGTTGCTTGGAACCTAGTGGGCTGGTGCTTACATCCAAACTCCCAGTTAAGTGGCTGGCAAATGCTCTCCTGGTGAACGGTACACAACGGTTTTAAAAATAAAACTTGTTTTTTTCGTTCGGCTGAGAGCGGCAAACGTGCTTATATGATACGTTCTGGGACCATCCTGGACACATTGATGTGTGTACATCCAATAGACCAGTATAGCCAATGACAGTGTAGCGCGAAAGAGGGTGTAGCCTGCTTCGTTTTCCAGGTCACCACACCACCAGCTCTGGCTCCAGCTGAAACGAAACCTCTTTGCCAAACCAAAAATGAAGCAGCGAAAATCGCAGCGCACGATACAGTACCAAGGGAAGACCACAGCAAAAGATATCCATGTCTGGCCCACTGCCTAGTGCTGGTTGGATTTCACACCATGTGCCACACAAGCCAGCCCCAGACTGACGTGCCAGCTAGGATGGTGTCAGAGCCGAGTTGTTCACAGACACTGTTGAATTCCATGTGCCGAGACGCTTTTTCATGTGGTGAGGTAGCCCTTGGGTGTCCCCATGTCCCAGCTGGAAGGAAATCTAACCCTGAAAAAATTGGGCAGGGGCAGGCAGCTCTCCTTCCCGTAAACTGCCGTGCCCATTACACTGCGGGTTTCGGAATGTGAAGATCGAAACTGGTATTGAACGCCACCAAGCTGGGAACAGTCATCGAGTTTGGTTTCGCCATGATCGAGTTTCTGCGTGCCTCCATTTCCTTCACAACCTCCAGTCAAACCACCCTCCCATTGTAACAATTGGGTTTTTATACGGGCCGTCACAAAACATTTCGTAGTTATCACGAGCAGTCACATGTTCCGCCAAATCTATCACGGACAGTCACAAAATCCGCCAAATCTATCACGAACCATCACACGGGTATCACCCGCCGTCACTCAAAGGCACTAATTTCTATCACGGGTAGTCACACTCGAAACTTTGCTATCACAGATGAACCCTCTCATCATTTCGCTGACGCGCCCTGAAACACTGTACAGATTTAGGGACTATATTTCGGGTTGCTGGTTGTTGTCCTGTATACGCGACCATTTTGGTTGCAAAGATACCTGGTTTCATTTGCCTGTCTTGTTTTCTGCCTTGCACGCAGTGGGAGATGCTGGTTGTTTCTTTCTTGCTGCACCCTGTTCTCGATAATATCACGGCCCTAAATCCCGAACCGCGATTTCCTTTGCCCGAGGGGGTGTGAAATTAAGGGGGCGAATATTGTCCCTGATAATTTCACCATCGAGGCGCGGTACAGCTGTGCTGGCAGGGAATGAAACATGACTTGAATAGACCCAGAGAGTGTTGACGATCTTGAAAAATCTTTGCATCCAATGAAAAACAGTCACGTCAGGATTGCGTTTATCGTAACCCTGACCACAAATTCGAATCTAATTTTGAGTTCCAAAATTGAGGAGTGATTCACAATCAGGTTAAATTTCGACACATGCGCGACTTTCCCAAAGTAACACGTGTTTATAGCAAATCCAGTCCAGTCGTTATAGCTTCAAGAGTTGCACCAAATATTGAAACCGACTTGTTTCACACTTTTGAACGCGACCCGAACAGACCCGAGCTTCCCCACTTCTCTGGCTTGCTGACAGTATATAAAGCCGATCATTTCTGCACATCTCGCTTCAATGATCCCTCACGGTTCGCCAGCTAGGCAGCCCAAAGCCTTTGCTGGTGATCCCGAGTCGGGGCGAGAAATTAAGAGGTGTGAAATAATCGAGAACAAGGTGTAATCAGAACTGCGAGATCTCGCTGATCTCACTTCCCCTCACCCTCCAACGCGTCGGGAATCGGGATGTCGCGTGCTCGCTTGGAGTCCTTGGTTGTTGAGCTCGCCTTCAGCCCAACTCGCGCTGCTCAACGGCTAGCAATCACCAGATTTCGCAGCCATCCAGTTGTGGAAAAACCATTGGCTGTGGTAAAATATCGCCCTCGATTCACTATCCCTTGCAGAACTTTTACAATCAAACGCCCAGTATCGCCTACGATAGCGCTTTACGAGTATACTACTACCACTCACTCCGACACAAACACACCCCATTTCATCCTGGTCCGTCTCCCTTCTTCGACTGCTCTCTCGCTCTCTCTCACCATCGCCTTCCCTCTTATCATTTCCAGACGTCGCCGTGCAATTCAGAAAGGATTCAGTAACAAGGGCGTGCGTAGTATCTAGTGCCAGCCTGTCTTTTCCATTCGTTCCAGAAGGACTGAGTAATTAAGGCGTTGGCGCGCGACTCGGGTCCGCGGAGAACTTAAAGTTTTCAAGGATTCTGCATAGTCGTGCTCTCAAGTCCGGAGAATGCTTCTGTTGAGTAAATTTTCAGGGTCCAAGTCCCGGAGGCTCGCTAGCGAGCGGAATTCGCGGAACGAGCGGAATGCGCAGAGTGAGCGGAATGCGCGGAACGAGCAGAAAGATGAGAGCGAATGCGGCTCGGAGCTACCACTTGGACGTCAGCCCGCAGCGCGCGTCGTTGTCTTCGAGAAATGCGGTTCGCAGGAAGCACTGACAGCACGTGGAGACGCTGAGAACCCTTCGGAATTACTGGCTTCTGAACCTGCTGCGGGCGGAAATTGCGGAGGTTGCGGAGGCTGCGAAGGCTGCGGAGGCTGCGGAAGCGGAGGAGGTTGCGGGGGGGGCGAAAAAAACTCTGCGGAGGTTTCGACGCTGGCGCCGGCGGGTTTCGCGCATCGGCTGTCGTTCTCGCTGGACGAGGCGGCTCTGAGCGACGTCGCTCGACGAGCGTGCGAATCCTCTAACGAATCGTCGTCGCATATTTCGCCGGACGCCAATGCGCGCCGTTCTTCCTTCTCCTTCGACCCTCCCCCGCTGGTGGCTGCGGAGGAGGGAGCGCCTGGGGGCGAAATTTGCGAGGCGGGTTCGATGGCAGGCGAAATTGGCGAAGAAGCTACGGCGACAGCAGCCGCAGCAGCAGCAGCAGCAGCAGGAGCAGCAGCAGCAGCAGCAGGAGGAGCAGGAGGAGACGGAGGAGGAGCAGCAGGAAGAAGCAGAGAGGTGCCGGAGCGAGAAATGGATGGCGTTTCAGCAGTCGATTGCGGCAGCAGAAGCAGCTGACGACGACGCCGCTGCCGAGCCCGCGACTACGCTTGGTAGCGCTGCTACTGCTGACTGCTGCGCTGCGAATTCTTTCGGCAAGTTACCAGCTCCAGCTCCTAGCGCCGCCGCCGCCGCGGAGGAGGCGGAGGCGGAGGCGGCGGAGGCGCCATCAAATGCGGCGCCAGTTGCGCCGTTAGTTGCACCGTCAGTTGCGCTGTCAGTTGCGCCGTTAGTTGCGCCGTCTGGTGCGGCAGCAACAGAGACGCTGTTTTCCCGGCGAATGAAATCTCAATCTCACCCGGCGCCGCGGGTAGCACCCGTACTAAGGGATACTGTTGCGGGGACGCGCAACTTCCCCTTCCCCCTGGCCCGGGGCCCCGCAAGCGCATGCGCTTTGCGGAACTCCCCCCTGCGCAACTTCCCTGCTCCCCGCAGCTCACCTGGGGTGGCGGCTATCACGGCGGCGTTTCCGCCAGAGCCGTGGGTTACCGGTGGCAGCAGTACCTCCGAATACACACCGCCTCGCGTTAGTGGGCCGTTTCAGTCATGTAATGAGGCATTTCGAAGCGCGGCGTCTAGCGAGTCGCGTCGCGTTACAGTCACGTCCATGATGACAGAGATCGCGTACGAACCGCTTCCCGAAGGCCTCTTCACTCCCCTCTCCCCATTATCCGCCGCTTCCGCCGCATCCTCTTCCGCCGCTTCCGCGCTGTTTTCCCCGGGCGGCCACTCCGCGCGGTTTTTCGACTCCCCCGGCGCGTTTTCTCCGCGTGGCCACCGCGCGGCGTCGTTGGATTCCCCGGGCGCGTCTTCGTCCGCCTCCGTCTCCTCCGCGTCCGTTCTTTCCCCCGGCGCTTCGCCATCTTCTTCCCCCGCTGCGCACGCATTTTCGTCGCGACACAGGCGACAGTCGTCCGCGTCGCACGTGACGACGCCTCCGCTAATCACGTCGCTGCAAGGCGACGCGCCGCGCTCGCCGCTGGCTCCGTTCCGCCGGCGATCGCACTCGTTCGCGTCGCTCAACACTTTTCAGCTGCAGCGGAAAATCCAGGCGTCTCCGTCTCCGCCCATGTCCCCCTCACTCGCGCCGTCTCTCGCGCTGTGTTCCGCGCGCGCGGAAAGGACAGAAACAGGCGAGCAGGGGGCTGCTGGAGTGCGCGCGGATTCAGGCGGAGCATCAGGCGCAGCGAGGGCAGCGTCGACTTTAGCGGAAGCCAAGGCGGCTCGTCTGTCCACGTCAGCAGCAGCAGTAGACGCCGCCAACCCAGGAAGAACTAAGATTTTCGCATCGGTGCCCCTCAATAAGCCACCAAATATTTCATCACCCGTGGTTACTGGATATGCTGCTAGCTGTGCGAATGTCGCCTCCAGATCGCTTCATTCGCACGCCATCGCTGAAGCTGGCGTGCCAGAGTTCCCTCGTTGGGGATCTACAGTACACGGAGCTACAATCGTTACTTCTACACATCAAGGGGCTACGATAAAGTACTTCACCATTAATGAGGCTGCAGTACCATATGCCCCTAACAGAAAACCCACGGCCTCAAATTGTGCAGGGACAATAAGGGGCAACCCAGGGTGGGAAGTGGAGCGAACTGGAGGGTATATCCAGGGAGGCGTAGGGGAGGCAAACAGGGAGGGAGCGGCACAGGGATGGGGTGGCACATCGTTGAGGGTGGGGCTGAGTGGTGGGGGATGTGTGAGGGGAGGCGCAGCAACAATGCGGATGCGTGTGCACCAAGGGATGAATGCTGCGAAGCATGTCCATGGGCACATGCGATCCGGAACTGCTGGGCAGGTTGACGGTAACCATATTGGCAAAGTCGGGGGTATTTAGCACACTGGCAGGTTGGACCATAGATTGGCGGTAGCAGTAGTGGAATATGCAGCTAGGGCAGAAGCAGCAGCAGCAGCGGTAGAAGAAGCAAGAGTGCCACGAGAAGGAGCACGGGTTGCAATGGTGGCAAGAGCAGGAGCCATGAACAGCACCTCCAGCACCTACAAATCACATAATGCGGATACAAGGGATCCAATTTTGTATGTTGCTACAGAGTGGATACAGTGGTTTCCCTCTTGCTTAAGAGTGGATGTTGTGGAAGGTTCGTGCCTGGTATGCAAGAGCATGCTTGGTGCAGGCAGATTGGGAGAGTCATTGGTGGAATCAGACTCTTGGATAGGAGAAGGAAATATATTCTCCTTAGCAAAATAAACGTTGCACGCAAGAACAGAAGTAGCAGAGGCAGTGGACTGAAAGGAGCCAATGCTGGGAAAGTTGTTGCTCTTACACAAGAATGTATTATTTCACTTGGAGATGGGTTATTTTGTTTTCAAGTGGATCAAGATTTCAGAAATCGTGTATTAAAAAATTCCTTTTTTGGTAGCGAGTGTGCGTTATAGTAAAACATTGCTCGGGTGACAGACAAACTACACCTGGCAGCCAGGCTGGCTTGATGCTGAATAGTTGTCGCTTATGTATATGCGGAGGTTGTTCAATAGATTGATCTAACGGCCAACGGAAATGCGACTAGATCGGACGTCTGAGGTTACTCGAGAGCCTTTTTCACACTGCAATGCTCAGCAGGAGCTCGACCTTCGCGCTCAACCTCTCACCTCGAGGACAACCGTCGATTTGTACCACCATGCCTGCACAAGAGCCAACAGACCGTACCAGATTATTCACCCTCAGGGCTTCCTTCCCTGCCGCACTGTACGTACGGACGGAGGACAAGCCTCCCCCTCCCTCCCTCCGTCATTTTCATCCGCGCCAGCAGCAGTACTACGACGGCCCAGAGCCCCAGGCAGGACATTGCACCCGAACCAGCAGGTTCGGAAAGAATGACATTTTCCATACCTTCATTCCAGCACACTCCTGCTTGTGGTGCATCGCAATTGTTCCTTTACCAGCAGAACCTTCTTCCAGCACTCTGTTTTTTAAATAGACCGTCTTAAAACGCATTGAGCGTAGCTGATAACGCCCTCTCAGTTCGCTGACAAATGACCTGCACTTCAGCTTTTGCTCACTATCCTACTCAACCGTTTCAGAGGTGTATTCGACCATGCTAGATCGCAAAGAGAGTCACTGATCGCATTGAGCAGGTGGTGCTTTTGAGAAAGACAGTTTGCTAGAAATTTTCGGCCTGAAGCCTACCAGCTTTGTGTTATCCACTAGAGTGCTGACTAGTAATACCTATGCGGGCGTGGTTGTAGGACGTTCCCAGTTTAGTCACAATAGAAGTTTCCCCAAGCCAGTGCTGTTGCTTGTTATGTTCTTTGTTGCCGTTGCGTTATTCACTCGCAATCCAGTAAATTGGCGTCGGCATGGAATTTGGGCCTGAAGGATCGTTAGTATACCGCAAGTTTCTGCTAGCAAGCCCGGCGAGTGCCACGTCAGCTAGCAGTAATGCCAATCTAGTCCATCCAGTTTCCCCCTGGCACGACTTACCGCTTCGGTTTGATTCTAGCGATGTCTCGGTTCCCGCTGCACTATCCGCTGGTGACTGTATCGAGATGGTCTGCACTACGCCTAAAGGCTCGTGGCTACAGCTAGAAGTAGCCGTTTCCGAGCTTTATCAGCCGTTGAGGCTTCGCGAATCGAACGGTGCTCCCGCACACTATCAGGAATGTACAGTGGAACCTCGGAATTATCCCGCAAACATGCTCATGCTTCAGCGAGGACGACGAGAATAAAGGAAGCGGTCCGGACCCGTCGAAACAGCACGGTCCGGTAGAAATAATCGATATTGGATCGGCACCTGCTGACGTGGGATACGCGTATCGCGTGAAACCAATGACGGCGTTTTTGGTGATAAGTCCTAATTTAAAGACGACCCTGAAGATAGTCGGCATTAATTCTATGGACCCGATCGCTGATAAGTTATTGTGTCTAGAAGACTTGCAGAGACACGCTGGTGGGAAGCTCGCGGAGATCAGCGAGTGGCTCAAAACGTCAGGCTGTGTTTCAAGATGTGAGTTGAAATTGCTGGTCTGTCTGCTGGTTTTTTTTTTTTTTTTTTTTTTTTTCGCAATCTCGTCGTTTTTGCTTGATTGTAGCAAGGCAATTTCATGCTCCATGATGCGTCATTTTCTGAAGTTCACACCGAATCTTCTAGACAAAAAGGTTAATGAATTACAGCAGTCAAAGAAGCTCTCCTGACGGTTTTTTTATTTTTATTTTTTTTTGTTAATGACATTAAGGCCTATTGCTGGTATCAGCGATTTTATGAGGAGAAGGGACCTCAGGGAAATTTGAGACGCGCCAGCACGTGAAGCCATAAAGCCATTGAAGTTCTCAATAACAATCCTAAGGATTGTCCTTTTTTTTTGTTTGCTGTATAATCCGAAAAAAAATGTATTGTTTCAAATGTCTCCCTTCCCTCTTCTCCTGGTTTTCCCCCTCCCCACTCCCTTCCCTTTTCCCCCTCCCGCTCCTCCGCTTCTTGTCCGTCCTCCCTCCTTTCCCATCCCGCGCATTTCGTCTCCTTTCAGACGGCGTACCCAACACGATCGGTGACCGATTTTTGAGTCGACTCAATATCTCCTTTCTCCCTTCCTCCCCACCCCGCGCATTTCATCTCGTCCCCAGACGGCGTACCCAACACGAACGGCTACCGATTTTTGAGTCGACTCAATATTTCTTGTCTTCCTCCTTCCCCATCCCGTTGCGTTTGCTTTCAGACGACGTACCCAACACGATCGGCTACCGCGAAAAGCCCGTTCCCACGGACCGAACGCTCTCCCTCCTCTCCAAAGCGCATGCCGCCTGGTACACCTACCACAGCACCCACCACAGCCCCCACTCCGCCTCCGCCGCTTCCGCCGCCTCCGCGCCCAACCGCCCGCCCTCCGCCGTGCACGAAAGGGATCTGCGGAAGCTTGTAGAGAGCACCGCGGGTGGGTCTCTGGACGATCCTTCCGCCACTGGCGCATGCGTGCCGTTTTCCAAGCGGGACGGCGCAGGGGGAGCGGACGGGGGAGTTGGCGGAGGTGCGGTGACGGGGACGGGGGTTGAGGCGGGTCCAGCGCACCCTGCGGCGGCGAAGGCAGGTCCGGCGGACGACTTGAGGCGGAAGCTTCTCGCGTCGAGCTCAGCGCGAGGTCCGGCAGGTGTAACACCGAGAGACAGGGTAACCGCACACCGGCGAGCGTCGTCTGTGTCGTTTTTCGCCCCCGGCGCGTCGGATTTCGGGACTGGTATGGACAGTCCACCTCACGGGTTCCCTTCAGGGACGGGGAGCCCTGGCAGCGCGAGCGGCGGGAGCGGCGGGGGTGGCGGAAGCGGTAGAGTTCCCTCTGTAAGCCCTCGCATGCAACCGCCTCCTTCGTCGCAGTTCGCAGCGTTTCCCGGCAGCAGCAGCGGCGCGGTGGGAGGGAGCCCGGGGGGGCGTAGGGTTAACAGACACGCTCGAGCGCAGAGCGTCAGTTTCAGCCCGCATATGGACTTCAGCAGCAGCGGCGGCGGCGGCGGCGGCGGCGGCGGCATTTCCGGTAGCACAGGTGGCAGTACTGCTAACGCTTTAGCCCACGGCTCTCCCCCACACCCTGGCGCTGCAGGGGCGCAGGGGGGAGGCGCCCCGGCGCCCGGCGCGGGGGGGAGCAGGGTAACGGGACTGGCGCCGCCGGGATTGGTTAAGGGCGGAATGGGGAGGGGGGGCCGGCTGGGGCCTTTGGGCGGAGGGGGGCTTGCTGGGGGAAGGGCGGGTTCGGGGAGGGGGATGGGGCGCGGGGGATTTTTCAGGAGCGCGTCTGTGGACGGGGGAAGAGGGGGGGAGGAGGACGGGGGCGCGGATGGGCCGCTGGTGAGGCGGAGGAGTGGCGGAGGGGGGAGAGACCCGCCTGTTGTTGTCAGGCGCGGGGGGATGCCTCCCCCTGGCCCTGTGACAGGCGCAGGAGGAGGCGGAGGCGGAGGCGGAGGAGGCGGGGGCAGTGGCGGAAGCGCGGGGGTTGGCGAAAACGGAAAGGAAACGTCAGATGTGATACTGATTGAGATTGGGAGCAAGGGGAGTGAGAAGCGTGAAGAGGGGAAAGAGGCCACCAGTGCAGATCAGGATTCGACATTTACCTTCCCTCAGCTTGGAGGGGCGATTGGTGATCCAGGTATGGAAGGTGCTTCTAACGGAGACGATAATAACGAAGAGGAGGAGTACACTGCGGATTTGGACAGTAGTGAGGATGACTGTGACGAGGATGACGGGGATATTGTGGAGTGTAAGGCTGCGCCAGGGGCATCGGCCACAGGACGAATGCCACTGAATGTATCTGTTAACGAGGACGATGATAAGGAGGATGAGGATGACTGTGTGGTTCTAGCCTCGCCTCTTGTTTCCGCCCAGCCCCAGCAACCGCAGCAGCCACAGCAGGAGCAGATGCTCCAGCAGCAGCAAGGGAGCGATGCAACACCAGGGTCAAACTCTCCCAACGGGCTTGTAACAGCAGCAGGAGCAGCAGGAGGAGTAGCAGCCAGGAAGCTGAACTGCGATGTGGCATCCGGGCAGAATAACGGGCAGATTGGCGGGCAGAACGATGGGGAAGAGGAGGACGCGGATGGGGATGGGGATATCCCTCTGGCCTCACCCCTGGCCAAATACCCCCCTGCCAGCCCCCTGAAAGCCCACGCCCACGCACATCACCAGCAGCCGTTACTCAGCCCCTTGAGCCGCGGTCCTCTGGCTTCTACATTCAGTGCCAACCCCCCTCGCCCTGGCAGCCCCCTCACACGCATTTCCCAGCAGCAGCAGCAGCAGCAACAGAGTGAGAGCATCGGTGGTGGCGGTTTCACGGATTGCTCTGGAGCGGTCGTCAATCAGAGCCTGCCGCGGAGGCTCGTGAAATCAGGTTCGGAGCGGGTGGGTGGGGCTCCAGGGTCGGGAGGAGATGGCAGCTTCAGAAGCAGCAGCAGTGTTGGTTCTGCTGCTGCTTCTGGTGGTGCTGCTGGTGGTGGCAGCGGCCGTGGTTTCAGCAATGGCTCGGGTAACGAAACCAGCAGCGTCTCCAGCCCGAGGAGGTTCCAAAAATCAGGTTCGGAGCGAGGCATGGCCGGACCTGGAGCTCCCTCGTTGTCCTCCCTTCCTGTAGCCCAGGTTCTCGAAGGCCCTCCGTCAGCTTCGGCTGGTTCTTCAGCAGCAGAGGCTGGGAGCTTATCAGGGCATGCGAGTGTGCCCGAGCAAAGACTCGGACGGGACATTCGACACACGCGCATGCTGGGAAATGGATCGCTCAAAGAGCAGGGGAGCCGGGGATGGGTGGAGAGCGGTACAGGGGCAGGAGGAGGGGTGGGGGTGGGTGCGGGGGGAGCAGGAGGGCATGGGTCGAGGTTGGGAGGGCCCCCTGGGATACCCCGGCAGTGGAGTGCTGGGGAACCAGGGGGAGGGGTTGCTGGGGGAGGGGTTGCTGGGGGAGGGAGTGCGGGCAGTGGGCCCGGGGGAATGGCAGGCCATGCTCATGGGCATGCACAAGGGCTTGGGCATGCGGCAGGGGTACCCAGGCAAAGGAGTGTGGGGGAGGTGGTCGGGGTAGGGCAACATCAGGGCAGCGGCGCCGGTGCTGCTAGCACCAGTCGCGTGCATTTCCCTCCGGAGCGCACGGCTGGTCGAGGGGAGGGGGGTGGTGGGCAGGAGGGTTCATTTGACCAATGGCAGGTAGGGGAGCCTGTCTCAGGGGGAGATGCACAGGGAGGTGGGGGGATGGTGCAAGGACCGGGAGTAGCTATGGCAGCAGGAGGAGGAGAAGGAGGAGGAGGAGGAGTAGCAGGAGGGGGAGGGGCACAGGGAGGGGTGCAGATGCGAATGGGTAGGCCATCGTCCCCTCAGTTAGGGGGTCGACCCACTCCCCCCCCCGGCCATGTGTCCCCACACAGGGCACGAAGCTCCCGGCTCAAGGATAGCAGCCCTCCAGGTGGGCTGGCAGCAGGCCACACTGGTTCAGGTGGTTCTTCAGGTGCTGGTGGAGGTCTGGGTGGCGTGGCTTCAGGTGGTATCAACAGAGCTGAGATTGCGGCTGGCAGGCGGGCAGCGTGGAGGAGGAGCAGCAGCATTGGGGCCGGCGAGACTCGGAGCGGAGCGGCGGACATGCCAAGGCCGACGTCGCCGCAGCTGTTTGGAAGCATCAAGGAAACAGCCAGGGAAGGTTCCTCAGGTGCTCCATTCGCTGCATTCCAGGGGCAGCACCATGGGCCACCACAGCATGGGCAGCAACACCAGCTGCCTGCACAGCAGCAGCAGCAGCAGCAGCAGCAGCAGCAGCATCAGGTGGGCGGCAGAAGCAGCCCATCCCAGGTGTCACCATCCAAGTGGAGGCCTCAGCTGGGGACAGTTATGGCAGGTGGATCTGGAGCAGGCTCATTGGGAGGTGCTACTGCTGGTGGTGCCAGTGGTGGTGGAGTAGGGGAAGGTAGTGCTGGTGCGATGGGTGGGCTACTGCAGCAAAAGCAGCAACAGCAGGGTGGGATGGTTCGGCCTAGGACTGGGCATGCTCGTAGGCATTCATTTGCTGTTGGATCTGGGTCGTTTGATTTTGCGTCTCAACCACCAAGCTCATAAGGGTGGATTGCCGCTTTGTGGAAGGTGGGGTTTCGGGGGGAGGGGGGAGGGGATTAAACTTGAGGTTATTGCTTTTCTTCGTTTTATTTGTTGGTTATGTAGATTGATTAGGAAGGTGCATGCTTGATCTCCAGCTTCCAAATGGACTACCCTGTGAGTCTGTTGTTAGCACCCATATTTAGCACTGTCACTGATTCGTCTTCACTTCTACGTTGGCAGTACGGAAGGCGAATTGAGCAGGTGAGACTGCCTTATAACGAGGTTGAGTTCCACTGTTCAGTCGTGGCTCATCAATCAGGACCAATTGGAGAAAACCACCTCCTCTTGCTTGGCTCACAAAAAGTCGTCTCCACTGCCCCTCGTCTGTCATTGACCGACGCAGCATTGGAGACTGGCGGGTTGAACACGACAAATGTGTTTCTGAGCAACCGAGTCGCACTGTGCTTGTGTCCGTGCTCCCCCGTTCCCACTCCAACCTTCGCAAACCCCACACAACCCGCACCTAATACACCACACTGGGGCAGACTGTCCTCAACACCACACAAAGGTTTCAAGGCGGACTGTAGTGACACCCGTTGCGATATGATACTGGCCCTGTTCGGCAGCACTTCTGCTGCCATGCACTTCTCACCAGCAATCGAACTAATCTGAACGACAAAACAGCCTCGGCCCGAAGCTAGGCTTACTACAAAACAAAATCAACGTGGAGTACTGTTCCACTCTTTCAGCTGTGCAACCAGACATGCAAACGTGGGGTACATCTCACATGATGCACACAACAGACAATACCCCACACAGCCAATCTCGAAACCCAACAACCACAATCACAGGTTCCTTGCTTCGAGGAACCTGGTGAAAAAATTCCAGGAAGGAGCACATTTTGTGCTCTGGCCAATAGGCTCGTTGCATGACTCTCACAATGAACTAACAATCGTGCCCACCCACGTAGAAAGCAGGATCAGCACTGGACCGAGACCCAACCAGCATTGCACATGAATTTGCCCGTAAATTACTGTGCATTTCATGTTGGTTGGCACTGTTGCGTGGTACTGGATCCAACAACAAAACTAACACGAAAATGAAACTGGTTGTGAAGTAGGTTCGGAAGTGCGACCAATCGTAGGGAATTTTTACAGGTCAGCATGAGTCAGCAAGAGTGCCGAGCCATCAATCAACCCAGGTTTGTTCGATTTGTGGTTGGTATCCGGTTGGTTCTGATGGCTTTTTCGTGCTGCCGAACAGGGCCTTTGAAAAAGCATCGAATAGCTCTAGCGGGATGAACCACGACCACCTCTCGAGTTAGACGAGAGCAGCTGGAACTGCAACCATGCATCGTTGTCTTCAATTCTAGGAAACGATCCGCATCCGGTTCAATGAATCGCCATTTTCTCGCCCATCGCGAAAATGGCAAGTGCCGAAAGTCACAAAAATGTGTTTCAATTGTGACTTTTGCGTGACTGCAAGTCCGGCGTTTTATAGTCATGGTTGAAAGTACCAGCGCCGATGTGACCTCCGATGTAACAAAAAAGTCACATGAAAGTTTCGGAAAAACGTACGTTCCGTAACATTTGTGTCACATAAGACGTCACACCCTCAGTTACTTGCATCTCCCTATTACGTCCCTCGTGCTACTTCACAAAAAAGTGCCGACGCGAGCTACGTAAAATCGCTAGCGGTCTGTCGCCTAAACGCATACCATTAGTACTGCCCGCCACGTGGCAGGACACTCGTTAGACGACACGAACGAGAACGTACGACTCACGTCGTACGACAGTTGGCGTCTAGCTGCAACCAATCACGGAAAGACATGTGCTGCGCGACAAGTGACTCCGGCATGCAGATCGTCACGCACAGACCGTTCGATGAAGGCCGTAAGTCCGTTCCGCATCTCCGATCAAGCAGCTGGTGTCGTGTCACGTGGCACCTGCACACACAGACACGCAGGCGCAACCACTACCACTGTGCTCAATACGATCCTCTTGATCAAACGAAGCAGCGCCACGTGGCGGCCTTTGTATCGCTTTCCATCCTATGATGCTGACCCCAACCATCTACGGTTGTTCTATCACCCTACTAAGTCCGCGACTCGGGCTTGATAGGCCGTCCGTGTTTGCCGCCGCAACATGCGCAATACGTCTTGATGGGGCGCACCGTTATAATTGTAACCGCTCTTCCTGTGCCGATAGTATATAACGCGCGATTGTACATCGTTGAGTTGATCAATGTATAGCTTAATTTCTCTCATATCCAGCCCCGCAACAACAAGGTTATACTGTCACACTTCACATCATGCTGCCCAACTACGCTGCCTACTGCTCGTCCATTTTTGAATTCCCGTGCGATACTGAGACCTCGTCTACGGATCTCTCGCTTTCCTCGTCGCCTGACGCCTCTGGAAGTGTCTCTTCCAGGCCGCACGTTGACAGGCGGAGCCCATGACGGCCCCATTCGAACGTCTTAGTATCCGGGTCGTATGGCGGGTTGTACTTGTCAATGGCCGCCACAATAGCATCAAACACCAAGGTCTGCAGCCCTTTCACCATGTGGGCGTTGCGTGAGGCCGAATTGGACAGGCAGCCCTTGCGCTGCTCCCAGTTGATAATCGCGTCAGTCACCTGTGCAAATAATACAACACAGGCTCCAAAGTGAACACACGATTTATGTTAAGTGCCACGTGGCAATAAGGCCGGTGCAAGCGCAGCCGACACGTGGAACCACCTATCCCCGAGGCCATTTCGCACCACATGCTCGATCCACGCGAGATGGTAGAGCTTCAGGGTGATGGTGCCGTTCAACATCTTGGGCTTGAAAACCGTGCGTGCACACGCAGTGAATGCTCCCGAGGCAAACGGCATGCCCCTACGGTCGTGCGACCACCTTGACAGCACGACCTTATCTGTACGCAAAGATAAGCGTCCCAGTGTTAGAGAACCAACGCAGATGGTATACAGCGATGCGGTATATTAAATGGGTCATAGACAACGCCTTACCGCCGAAACTGGCGTCAAGCCCAGTACGAGTTCGAACCTTCGCAAGGGGTCGAGCCTTTGCAGTTGCCCACGGGCTTTGCGCGTCCCGTTCATCCCGAAAAAGCCCAATTCGCGGCGGCGCGATGTCACGCACCCGGCCAGCGGCCGCCGTCTTCCAATCGCTCAGAGACCGATTAAGATCGGCCCGACGGGCTTTGCATGCTGCAAGAGCCAGTGCGGCGTACGATTTCGGGAGATTGTCTACCACTGCGCACACCCCCGCGGTCTTCTCCTCACTGCTGGGGTAGAACGTCATCCTCTCGTTCCTCCGCTCGAAGAACATGTGAACGCGCACCTGCTCGCAAATGTTCTGTAACATCGTGGGCCATGAATGCGCAGGATGGAGTGGAAACAAGAGTGCATTGGACGGCGGCAAAGGACTGTACATGGCATCATGTCGATTTCGCACACCCTGAGCACATTTGGTCGACTCGCAATGCACCTAGATGTGCATACACAACAGCAAGGAAGCGTCACCAGACCTTCCAGGGTTTGTCGGCCGGGAGCACTTCCAGCGCCTTCTGCAGAATCGCCGATTTGGCAGTCTTCTTGTGGCGCGCATTAGGTGCCCGATCGTTGTCCTCGTCGTCGGATAGCGCGAGATCACTCGCCTCTGCCACGCGTGCATCGCGCGCCTCATTTACTCGTCCCCGCTTCCGCTTACGAGCCTTCTCCTGGGATTTCTCGTGCTCAATCTTTGCAAGCAGGACGGTCTCAAGTTGAGCCAACGCTGCAAGTGTTTCCTCGTGCGCACGAACAATGCGATTAAACTCCTCGCGGGATACGGGTGTGTTGTCGTCGTCACGGTAAAGGCGTGTTCCCACATCAGCGTTGTAGTTACGCGGCATCTCCGGAAGCATTCCCGCGGGATCGTCGTTCGATACCGCCGGGCGCGAACTGCCCGCGTTCGCACCTCCAGTGGGAGCTTGCGTATCGTTCACAACATCCTCGACGCGCCTCGACCTCGGCGCCTCAACGGGTTGCGATGGCTACTGGGAAGACTGGGACTCTGCGGCTGCATCCCCACTCCCGCTAGCAGATGGCGCTGTCTCACCCGCGACGCGCCGCCCAGAAGATGCTGCAGGTGCACACACATGGGCATGTGATAAAACGCTTTGACGAACTTAGGGGCATCATGTGGAACTCGAAACAACTTCAGACAGCAACGTTCACATTAAAGCATAACACCGCCCATCTGACTCTTAACCATACCCCGCGTAGAGTGCGTTGATGAACCGCCTTTTCCCGCGCGGACAACGGTCGGCGCCGTCTTAGAACTCTTAGTCGGCCCACGTCGCGTAGACAATGTGAGGTGGTACGCCTGCCGCAGGTATGCAGGCGGCTTTGACACCCGGTGTCCTCGCCCGTCTCTCTGCGACATGGCTATGGCACTCGCCATCTCACAGTGTCTGTTGTTCACAGGGACTGCAGTCTTGTTAGGTCACAATGAGCTATTCTGCGTCTCTTTACCTCACACATCACGCGAAACGAATATCTGCCCCATACGACACACGGACCCATTTGTGGTCGGAATGTGTATGTAATCCATGCAGCCTATAATATCATGACAGGTTTTAGCCCACGTGTCCTCCTTATCGTATACGCATGACAATCCGCTGTGCGGGTTTCGTGGACGGTATGCGTTAAAACGACACCCTGTGCGCAGCAAGGGTGCCGCGTCGTGTGTCCTGGTGTATACGATCTTGTGAATACGATACATCATTTTAGCAGTTTAACACGCACATCACACGGTAGAAATAACCGCATCTTGAGCAAGCAAGACCACATTGCCGAAAGTCAAAGCATGCGTGTCCCCGATTCTCTCGCGCCATGGAAGGCATATCAACAAGTCGTTGTAAAAACGCCACCATCATACGGCCCTGCACAAGCACACCCAGCCCCATGATTTACTTAGCCACTAGCTCTGTGTTGGTGTCGGAGCCGCCATCACAACCTCCGTATGCCTCCCCTTCGGCCTCCATGTGCACATCCCCCTCGCACTCTTGCGTCAAAGGGTATTCATCACCATCCTGTGCAACACTATCTTCAGACGCACTGCTGGATACCGCACGAAGTGCCGCATCATGACCCTCTCCCTGTCCACGAAACACCTGTCCCCTCTCGCGCAGAGCCACTGTCCACTCACGCCACCTCCACCACTTCCGCTTACGTACCAGCGCGCGAATATGCTCACCCGTGCAACCCGATAGCGCCGCGATGTCCGAGTCGGACAATCTCACCGCACCCTTACTGATAACCTTCGGGCGCAGCACACGTGCCGCGGCAGCGTAGGCATACGCTGCATCCAGCTCATCGGTGTATGAACCAAGCCGAATCTGCTGTCTGGACCCACGTCCCCACACCAGTTTCGCATAGTACTTGCCGGTCTCTGGATCGTACCGCACACCCGTGTGCCCTGTCCGTCCCTCGCATGTCCCCTCTCGAGCTCGTGGAGGTTTCCCAACGTTGCCGCCGGATGCTGGGATTGCTATGACAGGATGCGGCGTATGTGGACTCGGAGGCTTGCTGCCGGGTCTTGGTGAGGTAGCCTTGGTCGTCAGTTTGCTCAATCGAACGCCCACTTGGCCCGCTGGATGGCGTGGGAGAGGCATAGGTGTCGTGTGCAGCGCAACCGCCATGCTCTTCGCGACGGCCTCAGTATCCTTGCCGGCCCCCATCCCCTTGACGATTGGATCCACTACAGGCGTGCGTTGTCAAAAAGTGCGCAGCACCAGCTAGGAGCTGGTCCTCGTCATACCCAAGTGCCAGAGAGATTGCGCCGAGTTTCGCAGCAAGCACAACGAGTTGCATGTCGGTTGGTTGCATCTCCCCCTCGGACTTCAGCTCGACGACCTCATCATCGTCCTGCACAACGATTGCTGGGTCCAGAGCCTGGACGGGCGGGGGCTGCGTGGGCATAACTATCCCCTCGGCTTCCAGCTTTGCGGCGAGAGTGCCAGCCCGATGATCGCATAGCTCCGCCCTCATACCCCGTCGGTACACAAGTGGGGTGGGCCGGTCGAAGCTGAGTCCGTCACGGACAGTCTGGAAGCTGGTCGCCACCAGCTCGGCCAGGTTCTGGCAAACGAACACACCGCAATCGACTCCGTTCGTTTGCATTGGAATGCGGCTTCCCTGTTGGCGGGGATGGGTGGGGGAGGGGGAGGGGGAGGGGGAGGGGGAGGGGGAGGGGGAGGGGGAGGGGGAGGGGGAGGGGGTACAGGGAGGGGGAGGGGGGGGGGGGGGGGGGTACTTGGGGGAGGTCGCAGACACGCACCGAGCCAGCTAGTAAAGAAGCAACTGAAAGACCTTCTCATAGGATACGGGAGGCGTTAAAGTGAGAGTCACTCACCCCAAGCGTGATGCATTTCGCCACCATGAGCACTCCCTTGACCGTTTCCTCATTGATATGCGGTAGCTCTCTCTTCACCATTGCGTGTAACAGGCTGCAACACAATACCACTCAAAAGACCACGCTTTAGGCAGATGCACACACATGTTTAGTATCGCGTCTGCGAGTGTCAAATCTTGATTTCAGTAACTTCACCTTTTGACACCGTTTAATATTCTTGCATCCATGCTGTGGACACCCGCGCTGTCGTATAGGATAAGCTCGACAGCTGCAGCCTTTCCTCCCTTGCTCGGTGCCACTATCTGAGATGGCGATGCCACAACCATGAGAGAATAGTGGCTCCTGCAAACATATGGCACACAGGAGCGAAATTTGAGTCTGGTCACGTCGCACAGCCGCCGATCTCGAACAACATGCACGGCCTCTGTTTATAGCGCACCTCTGGAAAATAGGAATTGCCATATAGTCAGCCGCGAAGACGCTCCCAGGTCGACCATGCGTTATGGTCTCATGGAACTGCTGGAAATACGCGAAGCTTTTGCTGTCTAGCACTGCCCATGTCCCTCCGTTGGGCAAGGTGGGATGCCGCATCTTCAACAACCTGTAGCAATAAGATGTGAGCATAGCCCGTGAGATCCACGAATCTGAAGAACGTCTACACACAAGGAATAACGACAAGACCATGATCGATTACTCACAGGTTGTGAAAATCGAGCATCGCGTCGTGCAAGCAATTTCCGTCGGCGATGCTTATCACGTCTTCGCCCTTCACTTGACATTCTAAGCCGTCGTGGCCGTGCAAAGTCACAGATCCCCACTCCTCGGTATTTCCCTTCTGTATCATCGCCTGAATGGCGTCGTCTGGCGGGGGTTCACAGTCGAGCGTGACCACCGTAGACCCCCACGCCACGTCATGGTTTGTTTTGCCTTTGCTCTGCCATGCCGTGCGCGCTTGTGCACCACGAATGTCATGTGCGTGCGGCATCACGACCCCGTCAGGACGCTGTGAGCCCACCATTGACTTAGACTCGATGCGTGCACCAGGCGCAGAAATCGCCACCGACCTTCCTAGGCGCGCGGCGTCGCCTCGTGTCCGTGGCATCGGCGGTTGGAACGCGCTGTACTATCAGCGAGTAATGTAGGCCCTACCGGTAGGGCTGGAACGGTTGGAACACGATGTACTATCAGCGAGTACGCGCTGTACTAGCAAGCCGGCGCTGCTAGGTATTCTGGCTGACCCGAGATCCACGAATCTGTGTGCTACCGCAGGATTGCTAGGTATTCTGGCTGGATTGAGATCTAGAGACGTGTGTGCTAGCGAATATGTGTCTGAGCGTCCAAACCCTAAATAGCAGCGGCCTATGTGCGCGGTAGGCTTCAGACCCGGCATCTATGTACCATGTTGCATGCATGGCATCAATGTCGAACCAGCGTTTAACGTCTGAGGTAAGACTCATCGCCTGGCCCATAACTTGTGTCCGTTCGAATTATTATGGCTGTATCTACTCGATGAATGACTTCGGACCGCGTTCACGCCCGCGTGTGCAGGTTTCCACGTGCATCATCGAGGACCTGAACGCCGCTAACTTGACTACCGACCGTAAGACGACTATCCTAGTCTGCAACCCACGCCACACCATGGCGACAGACTCCGGAGCTCGGTCCAAGATGTGCGGCTTCGATGTCACCACATTGACCCACACCCGCGTGGTGCAAATGGAGGAGGTAGTACCCATCTACGGGATACCGATGCTTCTCGGAATTGTCGAGACTTTTAAGGCGCTTTTCCGTAACATGTGGCTGCGTCAGATTTTGGCGGACATGCGACCGGATGACGGAGCGTGGGCGGTGTCACGCCCCGGGCTGGAACGAGTCGTGGTGTGGATGGCGCTGTCCTGGAAGGGCGTTTCGAGGGCGACAATCATGCGTTCATGGGCAGCGGCGGATTGCGTCCCCCCGAACTGGCAGCACTTGTTTCTTGCGTCACTGCCCAGGGTTAGCACCATAGTGCTGGACCAGTTAACAGATGAGCTAATGCGTTTACAGAGACAGATTGATCGGTACATCCCCCACTGGGACCGCTTGTCCGCTGTCAAGTACGTGTGTGTCGAAGCAGATCATCCTGTGTGCACTAACGTCGTGACTGACGGAGATGTTCATATCGGTTGTGATACCGGTGCTGAGCCTGAGTCGGCACCTGGCTACTTGGATGACGCCAGGAGCATTCGTCGCGTCATGCTCACGTTGTCCGGGGCGTTGGCGAAACGAGCCCTTGACTCAGGCAAGGACCCCGCCGACGTTGTTGTAGATGCTGGCATTACGAACGCAGAACTGGTGTCCCGTCTGCTCAGGACGCCCACGAAGAAGAGGCGTAATGTCGGAGAGTGAAGTCGTAGTTGGCGCATGAGTTTGCTTTGGCCACTACATGCAATTGGTGTGCGGCGGAGTGTGATGGGATATGTCTACTAAGCTGTTCCTGATGTGTCATAAACGAGAAAGCTGATAAGAGTGTCATGTTCTGCAATGTAAGGTGTCTCCATGTTGCATTCGTTATATTCGTCACTAATCAAATATGCACCAAGGGCCGTGTAACGTAACCACGTACAAACGTGCCGGTTAGTTGTACTCTTGTCAATGGACACTGCCCCCGGTTAGTTGTGCCGCAAACGTCACCTGCAGGAGTCTAATGAGCACCGCATTGCACCTCGGGGTTATCAAGATCCAAACTGGGAGTGGCGGTGCACACTAGCCACAAATGAACTCTCGGAGCGGCTCAGGTCGGTTTTTGGGCTATATGCAACAGATTATCGGCTTCCGAGCCGATAGACTGAACACCCCACAGAACTGCTCATACGCCAGCCAGATGTGGTGACGTGGCACACAACGGGCATACGAGTTCACAATCAGCGGACTGTTCGTGTACAAGAGTTCATGTGGCTCAGATTCCACCTCTTTCCCGAGTCTTGTTTGTTGGGATGAACCCCGCCATCGGAGGGGCACAGAGTTCCTTTAGTCATTAAACGCACACCGTGTACGTAGAGGAGCTAGTGGCATTAGGGTTTCACCGGTAGGCCTGATGTTAGGCAACAAGTGCGATGCGTGCGAACTCGAGTTTGCGGATGACAACGCGTTGCAGTCTCATGTAACAAAAAACAACGTCTGTCGGCAGAAGCTTAAACATATTTACGCATCAAAGTTAGTCGCTGCTTATCGGGAGGCGCTGATTGCGTTAGCAGCGTCGAAACCGCCGGTGTGTTCTCCCGAGAGCTCCAAGGCACCGCCGCGGTCGAGCAACCTTAAGCGACCGCATGTAGAGGTCAGTCCGCCAGCACCAACTTCGGAGGCGGATTGCGATGATGCGCACTCTGATGTGACAAGCATCGATGACTGTTTCGACACGTTACAGGAGCTGTATCTGTTTTTCCGCGATGCGGACCTTTCGATTAGGGAAGTAAACAGGTTACTTCACATTTTCAGAAGCCCCCTGTTTGATCTACAAGCTGCTCGCTCATGGCGCAATGCGGCGGATGTGCGGCGTTATGGAAAGGAGCGAGAGCCGCCGGACATTGTTCCTTGGACCATGGAAGAGATCAAGGTGTTCGGGCCCCACGGCAAGGTGGCCAGGTTGACACTTCACGTCAGGAACACGGAGTTGGTGAGTCTAGCAATGTGGCGTGCCAGGGCGCAATCCGGTCATCATGCCCGCTACATAACGTTGGGCAGATTTAAATCGTAGCCGAACTTGACTCGGCGTGCGGTCTAACTCCTGGTCGTTGCGTGTCTCTTTGATAAAAACAAATTGCAGCTGGTGAAGAAGTTGGTGAGGACATTTGTGCACGTGCGCGGTTTTGTCACGCAGCCTCGGACGGATGTCGAGGACGACGAGGACACTCGGCATTACAGCACGCCCGACACGGGGAAGTGGTTTCACGAGTGTCAGGTGGGTGGAGAAATTGGTAGACCGAAAGTCTAGCAGTAGTTCGGATTTGACTGTCACCAGTCTTTAACACTGGCGACGGCTCTCGTACTGGCAGGCGGCGTTACCCGAGAAGGGATCATGGGTGCTGGGGGTCATTGTTTACAGTGACAGTACCTATGCATCTGGAAACGGCAGGAGACAAGCGTGGCCTGTTCTCATAACGCTGGTTAACATACCGGAGGGGTTCAGGTGGACGGAACCCGGATTTGTACTGGCGGCTGTCCTTCCGTTTCCGCCGGAATGGGCATCGTCAACGGAGAAGACGCGCGTTTATCAAGAGGCGCTGAAGATCATTCTTGCGCCACTTTTGAGGGACCACAAAGAGTAAGATGTCCTGCATTCCCTGCAACCCTATGCATCATGAATAAGAGCCCCCTGTTCGCATGCGTGTACACCTAAACCATTGCGTGGTTGTTTGTATCACTGTGTTGCAGCGCGGAGCTCCGATTCATATTTGTGACAGACGTTAACGGGAAGGCTGTGAAGGGGTACCCGTGTCTGTTTGCAGAAGTCGGAGATTATCCGGAGCTGTCCCGCGCAACCGGGACGATGCAGGCGACGTCTCACCGCCCATGTAGCAGCTGTTACGTGAGGGAGGACAACCTTGCCCGTGTCGACCTGCGAGCTCCCGCGCGCACCGTGGAGAAGCAACGGCGCATTGTTCACGCCATCCAAACGGCGGCGACGGATACTCTGGCTCAGCGTATCCAGAAGAAGTGGTCGACACACCCGCTTGTGGTATGCATCCGGCCGTGCTTGGCGGGTGTAAGCTGAGTCCCATATCTAGTGTGGCCACCACGTGTTCTTTTAAAATAACACTAACATCTGGATGACACGCTGTGTGCAGTGTGTTTTGGAACGCTGGAGTTTCGCAGAGACGGAGTGGGGGAATGTGTTCCTTGCGTGCGTCGCGGACATCTTGCACGCGTAGGATTCTGGGATGTTCGGCCACTCGACATCGTGCTTGGTGGAGGGGAAGAGCAAGCCAGAGAAACGGGAGTGGGAGGGGTGAGTTTTGGGACCGTATTTCATTGCACACAATGGGCGACCATGCTTTTGGCGCATACCTTTGTTATACAGATGGTAATAACCATCGTTCGGAATGCATGCATGCAATAAATGACACGTGTGTATGGGTACATATAACGACCACATGAGGAAGAAGTCATACAAGAAGGACACGCGGTCAACTGTGCTGAGGATTCCAGGTGGATCGTCGTATTTTCGGAGCGCCGCCAACTATGCGGCATTCGAGCACAGGGCGATGATGCAAGTGATGCCGCTTATCATTGCGGACAAGATGGACGGAATGAAACCGAAGGAGCGCGAGCAGAGAGAGCGCGAGGTGCGAGCGTTCCGGATGTACGCCACCTTTTACAAGGCGCTTGTGGGCGTGGTGAAGCACACGCGTGCTTCATTGGCGGTGGTCAGACAACATGCAATTTTGTGAGTGCTTGGTGGTACTCGAATTGATGGCTGGTGGCCGATCTAGTGTTTAGGGTGGAATGGGTTATGATAGTGTGCTATTCGGACATGTCCACATGCAGGATGGTGGACGCGCTGATCGTTGCTTTCCCTGCACAGTCATCAGGATGGAAATTGCCGAAAGTCCATGCAGTGGTCCACCTCATTGACGGCATCCCCATGCGGGGTATGCCGCACGAGTACTCAACCAACGCGTGGGAACACAGTCACAAGGTGACTGTCAAAATCCCGGTGAGGGGGGGGAATTGGAAAGACGTTCCTCGACGGATAGTGGAGGAGGAGGTGCAGAGGGAGTTGGCGCGAGAAGTGGCGGTGGATGCATGCGGTGGAAGACAGTACACAACCGCACTACGTGAGGTAATGTTGTGTGTAGTGCTTATTCTGATCCATTTATGTACTTAGAAAAGATACGTGACTGTCCGAGCTAGGAGACTTGAAGAGACACACCGGAATACGCGATACTCACGAGTGACTTGTGTGGTATACAGGCTGTGCGGCTGCAGGAGTACGTGCTGACGCGCCGGTCTCGGGTGGCAAACCCTTCTGACCCTGAGGATGGCACCCTCGCTCCATACCGCTCAACACTTGGAAGCGACATGAACGCCTTGACGTCGTGCACCGCGCGTGCTGACCTTTCTCTGGACCGATTCTGGGTGAGTGGTGTCTTGTGTGATGTGTGCTCTTGCGATGGGTGGGGGATGATGCTGTTGTGCCCATCGTACTCATGCTGGTTGACTTGGCACGACAGGTACACACGGCCGTGGCGATCCCACGAACGCGTGGAGGCGAATTGGTGGCGAAAGGGACCTTTGTGAAGGCAAGTCCCACAGAAAACTGGTTCTCGGATGTGGCGGTGAAGTCACCAAAGGAGGAGGAGGAGTGGTATGCCCGGTGCTTGTGCATTTTCCGGGCAAAGCAGACAGACGGGACGATTGCCAGATTTGCGTACGTGAAGTACTATGAGGCGGCAGGGGTGTGTGGGCTGACCACATGCGTTCAGTTAACGCCCGGGCGAGTGAAAACGAAGTACGCGGTGGTGGCGATTGAGTGCATCAAGAGGGTGGTGCACATCTGCAAGTCGTTTGTGAATGCCCGTGTGCTGCTTCTGAACAAGTTTCTCCTCTGCGAGTGACCACGTATGGATGGCGCTTATTGTGTCACATTTCAAGACAGAGTATGTCTTAGGAGACATTTTGAAATTGGCAACTAAATAACAAGTTAACATGGTTGCAATCAGCACACGGGTCCTATAACGCGACAATTTTATGCCAATCTGAGTGGTAATGCAGAGATTTCAACCCACGAGACGCGAAGTTTGGCCGAATCGCACATTTTGCGTCGCAGATTTGTCGATGTATCGCTAGATGTGACTCTACAGTGACTTTTTAGTATACCGAACCGTGTCCCGTGACTTCAACGGAGTGACCCGTGACTTCAACGGAGCTCGTTGACACTTTTCGTATACATTTCCGAAGAAGAAAAACCCACGGATGCCCTAAATCCGCCGAAAATAGCTCAGCGGACAAGCGAGTCCGCCCGGGGGAGCTCGCTGCCCGCGGGCAAAAAAAATAAACCCCAGACGGGCATGCATCCGGTCAGGGAGCCTCAACCCTAAACGCGGGGAGGCATGGTGTTTAGGGTTGAGGCTCCCTCGGATGGCATGCCATCCGATGGGGGTTTAGTTGTTTTGCTGCCCGGGGCAGCAGGTCGACAGGTCGACACAGGTCGACAGGCTTGTCGACCTGATTCCGCTGAGCTCTTCCGCACCCGACCAATTTCGCGATGCCGACGGATGGTCCGTCGTCGAGTTCGGAACCGCCAATTTTCCCGCCTTCCTCGCGGCCGTTTTCCCCGTGGCACGATTTCCCCTTACACTCAAAGCACGGGTTTTATCATGTTCTCTGCCTCACGCCGCGCGGCTCCGCCGCGCGCATCGAGATTTCCGCGGATGAGGATTTCGACCCGCTTCGCCCCGTGGCTTGCGCGACCGGTGGCGGCGGCTGCGGCGGAAGCGACGGTAGCAAGCTCGCGCCAGCACGATTTGCGGCGGAAGCGCCGTGGAACCTGGGGATTGCGCCGCAGACATGGCAGGATCCCGAGTCGCCAGGCTACAACAGTGGTGGCGGAAGCGGAAGCGGGAGGGAGTATTGGGGAGCGAAAATTCCGCTGAGCGGGACTCCCGTGGAGGTTATTGAAATCGGTGCGCAGCAGGGGGAGACAGGGCAGCTCTACGCGGTAAAGCCGCTCAGCGCAATTGCCGTAGTAGCCGAGTCCTGCGACGCGTTCGCGAAGTCGACGACGCCGCACGAGCTTGTGCCACCGTCGCACTGTTCCAACTTGGAATTACCTGGGCGACGTCGCGTGGTGTCGTGGACGATTCTGGCGATATCGCTAACCGACCCGCGGTCGCACATAGTGAATGACGTGGCAGACCTCGCGTGGGAGATGCCTGGAGAGTTGGAGCGAATCAAACTGTGGGTGAAAACGTGTTGCGGTGTACCTGCTTCAAAAAATGGTGGAAGTAACAAATATGTAACTTCGAGCGGGGAGGAGGCTGGTTACCAGCGGCGATGGTTGGCGTTTGACGAACGGGCATGGGGTCGCGAACGCGCGATTGAGGAGCTGACCATCGCCCACCAATCGTGGCAAATCATGCACGACGAGCTTCCAGCCCCTGCTCCGTTAGTGCACGTTGATTTTCCGAACCTTGGAGCCTCGGGTTCTCCGGACGCGCCTGGGAAGAATCTCGATAGAGTCAGTTTCACGAGCGGTGTACAGTGCACTGAACTGTACAGAGACGAAAATTCCAGAATAACAGATGATGGTAGTGAAGATGGAAGCACCAGCGCCAAGAGTGGAGCTTTGCCAACACCAGGGGCACTGGAGAGACTATGGGCGCCTGTATTCGAAAAATATAAGTACGAAAGCAGCCGATTCTTTAGTAATGGCGAGGGTGATTTTTGTTTTATAGCGACGATGCGAAAGATGGCCAAGTATTGGTGGAAGACAGGAATGGGACTATAGCGAGGATGGATGGCCACATGCAACGTGCAGCTTCTGGAAGCAGTATTGTCTACAGCACCAGCAGCAGTGGCACTAGCGTTGACATCAGAAGTATGGGCAAGAGCAGCAGCTGCAGCAGCCGTGGCAGCTGTAGCATCAGCCCAGGCACAACTACCACAGGCATTAGCAGCAACAGGAACCAGAAGGAACCAGAATGGCAGCAGAAACAGCACCGGTACACCCAAGGCTTCAGCTGACAGCATTACCACCAGCGTTGACTGTAGTGGAATGGATAGAAGCAGCAGCTACAGCCACAGCAGCTATAGCAGCCGCAGCCACAGCAGCTATAGCAGCCGCAGCTACAGCAGCAGCAGCAGAAAGGTCAATGCTACAGCCACTGGTAGCGGTTCTGTCATGGACAGTAGTGGGTTTGGCAAGAGCATTAGCTACACCAGCCGCAGCAGCAGCAGCAGCAGCAGCACAGCTAATGAGTCACCGTATAATGCAAGTAGTAACACGAGTGGTAACATACACACAAGTGGTGGCACAGGCAGTAACGCAAGCAGCTTGAAGGATGAGAAAAAGGACGGCAGCAAGAGGAAGGATGGCCATGGCGTTGCGGCTGGCCTGCGTCGTCTTATGCTGCCGCCCACTCCAACCTTCCATGGCCATGTGACTACATGGGGGGATTCGCGCAAGGCCCGTGCGGAAACCAGTCGCGGCTCGTCTCATGCTAAGCCGATACAGTCACCCAGTTCCCAGGTATTCCAGTCACGTTCGTTACAATCACGATCACTACAGGCACATTCTTTCCAGTCACGTGGTGCCAAGACGCCTGGTGGGCGCCTGGAGGGTGGAGGTTGGAGGGATGAGGAGGAAGAGGAAGAGGAGGAAGAGGAGGAGGGTAAGGGAGGGGATGAGGAAGAGGAGGAGGTGAATGAGGAGGAGGAAGAGGAAGAAGGGATAGCTCCTCCTGTTCTGGTAGTTCCTCCTTTGAAAGCCGTAAGAAGGGGTTTGGGGGAATCCGGCAAAACGCCGACTGCTGCTGCTGCAACTATCCCAGCTGCTCCTCCTGCTGCTCCTCCTGCTGCTCCTGCTGCTGCTGCTGCTGCGGCTGCTGGGGCTGCTGGGTTTGCTGGAGGAAAGGAAGGGGGAACGAGGCTGAGAGGAAGGCATGAGAGGGGCAGAACGAGGGACTTTGTCTTTCCTATAGACGTCCCCGTTAGCACACAGAGTGGGAGGCACTCGGCTGGATTGGAAGAGGGTGCACCGATTGATACACCCGCAGCAGCAGCTATGGCAGCGCATGCAGGAGCAGGTGCAGGCGCAGGCACAGGCGCAGGCGCAGGTGCAGGCGCCGGAGCAATGGGAGGAACAGTCATAGAAGCAAGAGCAGGAGAGGGGGCAGAAGTAGCAGCAGGAGAGGGAGCAGCTGGAGCAGCAGCAGCAGCAGCAGCACCACCAGCAGCAGCACCACCAACACCAGGGACAGCAGCAACTGCAGCAGGTGTGGTTCTCCCTTCCCCTCACACCAACATCCAGGTGCCACACGTGCTTATATGCGGCGGGCGCACCGCAGGAAGAGCCAAGAGAGCATGGCTCAGGTGGCCCCTGTGCCGGAGTGTGACTACAACGAAGGGCGCGGGGGGGGAGTGCGCGGGCAGGGGGGCAGGAGGAATTGGGGGAGCAGTGGGCGCAGGGGCAGTGGGGGAGCAAGGGGAGCTTTAGGGAGTTGCAGAGGGGTGATGGTAGTGAAGAGA
>CANIUD010000393.1:0-23434 GCA_947470075.1 Closterium sp. Yama58-4 | reverse complement strand
CCTCTGTTTCACCCTTGCTCCCTCTGTTTCACCCTTGCTCCCTCTGTTTCACCCTTGCTCCCTCTGTTTCACCCTTGCTCCCTCTGTTTCACCCTTGCTCCCTCTGTTTCACCCTTGCTCCCTCTGTTTCACCCTTGCTCCCTCTGTTTCACCCTTGCTCCCTCTGTTTCACCCTTGCTCCCCCTGTTTCACCCTTGCTCCCCCTGTTTCACCCTTGCTCCCCCTGTTTCACCCTTGCTCCCTCTGTTTCACCCTTGCTCCCTCTGTTTCACCCTTGCTCCCTCTGTTTCACCCTTGCTCCCTCTGTTTCACCCTTGCTCCCTCTGTTTCACCCTTGCTCCCTCTGTTTCACCCTTGCTCCCTCTGTTTCACCCTTGCTCCCTCTGTTTCACCCTTGCTCCCTCTGTTTCACCCTTGCTCCCTCTGTTTCACCCTTGCTCCCTCTGTTTCACCCTTGCTCCCTCTGTTTCACCCTTGCTCCCTCTGTTTCACCCTTGCTCCCTCTGTTTCACCCTTGCTCCCTCTGTTTCACCCTTGCTCCCTCTGTTTCACCCTTGCTCCCTCTGTTTCACCCTTGCTCCCTCTGTTTCACCCTTGCTCCCTCTGTTTCACCCTTGCTCCCTCTGTTTCACCCTTGCTCCCTCTGTTTCACCCTTGCTCCCTCTGTTTCACCCTTGCTCCCTCTGTTTCACCCTTGCTCCCTCTGTTTCACCCTTGCTCCCTCTGTTTCACCCTTGCTCCCTCTGTTTTCCCCTTGCTCCCTCTGTTTCACCCTTGCTCCCTCTGTTTCACCCTTGCTCCCTCTGTTTCACCCTTGCTCCCTCTGTTTCACCCTTGCTCCCTCTGTTTCACCCTTGCTCCCTCTGTTTCACCCTTGCTCCCTCTGTTTCACCCTTGCTCCCTCTGTTTCACCCTTGCTCCCTCTGTTTCACCCTTGCTCCCTCTGTTTCACCCTTGCTCCCTCTGTTTCACCCTTGCTCCCTCTGTTTCACCCTTGCTCCCTCTGTTTCACCCTTGCTCCCTCTGTTTCACCTTGCTCCCTCTGTTTCCACCTTGCTCCCTCTGTTTCACCCTTGCTCCCTCTGTTTCACCCTTGCTCCCTCTGTTTCACCCTTGCTCCCTCTGTTTCACCCTTGCTCCCTCTGTTTCACCCTTGCTCCCTCTGTTTCACCCTTGCTCCCTCTGTTTCACCCTTGCTCCCTCTGTTTCACCCTTGCTCCCTCTGTTTCACCCTTGCTCCCTCTGTTTCACCCTTGCTCCCTCTGTTTCACCCTTGCTCCCTCTGTTTCACCCTTGCTCCCTCTGTTTCACCCTTGCTCCCTCTGTTTCACCCTTGCTCCCTCTGTTTCACCCTTGCTCCCTCTGTTTCACCCTTGCTCCCTCTGTTTCACCCTTGCTCCCTCTGTTTCACCCTTGCTCCCTCTGTTTCACCCTTGCTCCCTCTGTTTCACCCTTGCTCCCTCTGTTTCACCCTTGCTCCCTCTGTTTCACCCTTGCTCCCTCTGTTTCACCCTTGCTCCCTCTGTTTCACCCTTGCTCCCTCTGTTTCACCCTTGCTCCCTCTGTTTCACCCTTGCTCCCTCTGTTTCACCCTTGCTCCCTCTGTTTCACCCTTGCTCCCTCTGTTTCACCCTTGCTCCCTCTGTTTCACCCTTGCTCCCTCTGTTTCACCCTTGCTCCCTCTGTTTCACCCTTGCTCCCTCTGTTTCACCCTTGCTCCCTCTGTTTCACCCTTGCTCCCTCTGTTTCACCCTTGCTCCCTCTGTTTCACCCTTGCTCCCTCTGTTTCACCCTTGCTCCCTCTGTTTCACCCTTGCTCCCTCTGTTTCACCCTTGCTCCCTCTGTTTCACCCTTGCTCCCTCTGTTTCACCCTTGCTCCCTCTGTTTCACCCTTGCTCCCTCTGTTTCACCCTTGCTCCCTCTGTTTCACCCTTGCTCCCTCTGTTTCACCCTTGCTCCCTCTGTTTCACCCTTGCTCCCTCTGTTTCACCCTTGCTCCCTCTGTTTCACCCTTGCTCCCTCTGTTTCACCCTTGCTCCCTCTGTTTCACCCTTGCTCCCTCTGTTTCACCCTTGCTCCCTCTGTTTCACCCTTGCTCCCTCTGTTTCACCCTTGCTCCCTCTGTTTCACCCTTGCTCCCTCTGTTTCACCCTTGCTCCCTCTGTTTCACCCTTGCTCCCTCTGTTTCACCCTTGCTCCCTCTGTTTCACCCTTGCTCCCTCTGTTTCACCCTTGCTCCCTCTGTTTCACCCTTGCTCCCTCTGTTTCACCCTTGCTCCCTCTGTTTCACCCTTGCTCCCTCTGTTTCACCCTTGCTCCCTCTGTTTCACCCTTGCTCCCTCTGTTTCACCCTTGCTCCCTCTGTTTCACCCTTGCTCCCTCTGTTTCACCCTTGCTCCCTCTGTTTCACCCTTGCTCCCTCTGTTTCACCCTTGCTCCCTCTGTTTCACCCTTGCTCCCTCTGTTTCACCCTTGCTCCCTCTGTTTCACCCTTGCTCCCTCTGTTTCACCCTTGCTCCCTCTGTTTCACCCTTGCTCCCTCTGTTTCACCCTTGCTCCCTCTGTTTCACCCTTGCTCCCTCTGTTTCACCCTTGCTCCCTCTGTTTCACCCTTGCTCCCTCTGTTTCACCCTTGCTCCCTCTGTTTCACCCTTGCTCCCTCTGTTTCACCCTTGCTCCCTCTGTTTCACCCTTGCTCCCTCTGTTTCACCCTTGCTCCCTCTGTTTCACCCTTGCTCCCTCTGTTTCACCCTTGCTCCCTCTGTTTCACCCTTGCTCCCTCTGTTTCACCCTTGCTCCCTCTGTTTCACCCTTGCTCCCTCTGTTTCACCCTTGCTCCCTCTGTTTCACCCTTGCTCCCTCTGTTTCACCCTTGCTCCCTCTGTTTCACCCTTGCTCCCTCTGTTTCACCCTTGCTCCCTCTGTTTCACCCTTGCTCCCTCTGTTTCACCCTTGCTCCCTCTGTTTCACCCTTGCTCCCTCTGTTTCACCCTTGCTCCCTCTGTTTCACCCTTGCTCCCTCTGTTTCACCCTTGCTCCCTCTGTTTCACCCTTGCTCCCTCTGTTTCACCCTTGCTCCCTCTGTTTCACCCTTGCTCCCTCTGTTTCACCCTTGCTCCCTCTGTTTCACCCTTGCTCCCTCTGTTTCACCCTTGCTCCCTCTGTTTCACCCTTGCTCCCTCTGTTTCACCCTTGCTCCCTCTGTTTCACCCTTGCTCCCTCTGTTTCACCCTTGCTCCCTCTGTTTCACCCTTGCTCCCTCTGTTTCACCCTTGCTCCCTCTGTTTCACCCTTGCTCCCTCTGTTTCACCCTTGCTCCCTCTGTTTCACCCTTGCTCCCTCTGTTTCACCCTTGCTCCCTCTGTTTCACCCTTGCTCCCTCTGTTTCACCCTTGCTCCCTCTGTTTCACCCTTGCTCCCTCTGTTTCACCCTTGCTCCCTCTGTTTCACCCTTGCTCCCTCTGTTTCACCCTTGCTCCCTCTGTTTCACCCTTGCTCCCTCTGTTTCACCCTTGCTCCCTCTGTTTCACCCTTGCTCCCTCTGTTTCACCCTTGCTCCCTCTGTTTCACCCTTGCTCCCTCTGTTTCACCCTTGCTCCCTCTGTTTCACCCTTGCTCCCTCTGTTTCACCCTTGCTCCCTCTGTTTCACCCTTGCTCCCTCTGTTTCACCCTTGCTCCCTCTGTTTCACCCTTGCTCCCTCTGTTTCACCCTTGCTCCCTCTGTTTCACCCTTGCTCCCTCTGTTTCACCCTTGCTCCCTCTGTTTCACCCTTGCTCCCTCTGTTTCACCCTTGCTCCCTCTGTTTCACCCTTGCTCCCTCTGTTTCACCCTTGCTCCCTCTGTTTCACCCTTGCTCCCTCTGTTTCACCCTTGCTCCCTCTGTTCCCCCTTGCTCCCTCTGTTTCACCCTTGCTCCCTCTGTTTCACCCTTGCTCCTCTGTTCCCCCTTGCTCCCTCTGTTTCACCCTTGCTCCCTCTGTTTCACCCTTGCTCCCTCTGTTTCACCCTTGCTCCCTCTGTTTCACCCTTGCTCCCTCTGTTTCACCCTTGCTCCCTCTGTTTCACCCTTGCTCCCTCTGTTTCACCCTTGCTCCCTCTGTTTCACCCTTGCTCCCTCTGTTTCACCCTTGCTCCCTCTGTTTCACCCTTGCTCCCTCTGTTTCACCCTTGCTCCCTCTGTTTCACCCTTGCTCCCTCTGTTTCACCCTTGCTCCCTCTGTTTCACCCTTGCTCCCTCTGTTTCACCCTTGCTCCCTCTGTTTCACCCTTGCTCCCTCTGTTTCACCCTTGCTCCCTCTGTTTCACCCTTGCTCCCTCTGTTTCACCCTTGCTCCCTCTGTTTCACCCTTGCTCCCTCTGTTTCACCCTTGCTCCCTCTGTTTCACCCTTGCTCCCCTGTTCACCCTTGCTCCCTCTGTTTCACCCTTGCTCCCTCTGTTTCACCCTTGCTCCCTCTGTTTCACCCTTGCTCCCTCTGTTTCACCCTTGCTCCCTCTGTTTCACCCTTGCTCCCTCTGTTTCACCCTTGCTCCCTCTGTTTCACCCTTGCTCCCTCTGTTTCACCCTTGCTCCCTCTGTTTCACCCTTGCTCCCTCTGTTTCACCCTTGCTCCCTCTGTTTCACCCTTGCTCCCTCTGTTTCACCCTTGCTCCCTCTGTTTCACCCTTGCTCCCTCTGTTTCACCCTTGCTCCCTCTGTTTCCCCCTTGCTCCCTCTGTTTCCCCCTTGCTCCCTCTGTTCCCCCTTGCTCCCTCTGTTTCACCCTTGCTCCCTCTGTTTCACCCTTGCTCCCTCTGTTTCACCCTTGCTCCCTCTGTTTCACCCTTGCTCCCTCTGTTTCACCCTTGCTCCCTCTGTTTCACCCTTGCTCCCTCTGTTTCACCCTTGCTCCCTCTGTTTCACCCTTGCTCCCTCTGTTTCACCCTTGCTCCCTCTGTTTCACCCTTGCTCCCTCTGTTTCACCCTTGCTCCCTCTGTTTCACCCTTGCTCCCTCTGTTTCACCCTTGCTCCCTCTGTTTCACCCTTGCTCCCTCTGTTTCACCCTTGCTCCCTCTGTTTCACCCTTGCTCCCTCTGTTTCACCCTTGCTCCCTCTGTTTCACCCTTGCTCCCTCTGTTTCACCCTTGCTCCCTCTGTTTCACCCTTGCTCCCTCTGTTTCACCCTTGCTCCCTCTGTTTCACCCTTGCTCCCTCTGTTTCACCCTTGCTCCCTCTGTTTCACCCTTGCTCCCTCTGTTTCACCCTTGCTCCCTCTGTTTCACCCTTGCTCCCTCTGTTTCACCCTTGCTCCCTCTGTTTCACCCTTGCTCCCTCTGTTTCACCCTTGCTCCCTCTGTTTCACCCTTGCTCCCTCTGTTTCCCCCTTGCTCCTCTGTTTCCCCCTTGCTCCCTCTGTTCCCCCTTGCTCCCTCTGTTTCACCCTTGCTCCCTCTGTTTCACCCTTGCTCCCTCTGTTTCACCCTTGCTCCCTCTGTTTCACCCTTGCTCCCTCTGTTTCACCCTTGCTCCCTCTGTTTCACCCTTGCTCCCTCTGTTTCACCCTTGCTCCCTCTGTTTCACCCTTGCTCCCTCTGTTTCACCCTTGCTCCCTCTGTTTCACCCTTGCTCCCTCTGTTTCACCCTTGCTCCCTCTGTTTCACCCTTGCTCCCTCTGTTTCACCCTTGCTCCCTCTGTTTCACCCTTGCTCCCTCTGTTTCACCCTTGCTCCCTCTGTTTCACCCTTGCTCCCTCTGTTTCACCCTTGCTCCCTCTGTTTCACCCTTGCTCCCTCTGTTTCACCCTTGCTCCCTCTGTTTCACCCTTGCTCCCTCTGTTTCACCCTTGCTCCCTCTGTTTCACCCTTGCTCCCTCTGTTTCCCCCTTGCTCCCTCTGTTTCCACCTTGCTCCCTCTGTTTCACCCTTGCTCCCTCTGTTTCACCCTTGCTCCCTCTGTTTCACCCTTGCTCCCTCTGTTTCACCCTTGCTCCCTCTGTTTCACCCTTGCTCCCTCTGTTTCACCCTTGCTCCCTCTGTTTCACCCTTGCTCCCTCTGTTTCACCCTTGCTCCCTCTGTTTCACCCTTGCTCCCTCTGTTTCACCCTTGCTCCCTCTGTTTCACCCTTGCTCCCTCTGTTTCACCCTTGCTCCCTCTGTTTCACCCTTGCTCCCTCTGTTTCACCCTTGCTCCCTCTGTTTCACCCTTGCTCCCTCTGTTTCACCCTTGCTCCCTCTGTTTCACCCTTGCTCCCTCTGTTTCACCCTTGCTCCCTCTGTTTCACCCTTGCTCCCTCTGTTTCACCCTTGCTCCCTTGTTTCCCCCTTGCTCCCTCTGTTTCACCCTTGCTCCCTCTGTTTCACCCTTGCTCCCTCTGTTTCACCCTTGCTCCCTCTGTTTCACCCTTGCTCCCTCTGTTTCACCCTTGCTCCCTCTGTTTCACCCTTGCTCCCTCTGTTTCACCCTTGCTCCCTCTGTTTCACCCTTGCTCCCTCTGTTTCACCCTTGCTCCCTCTGTTTCACCCTTGCTCCCTCTGTTTCACCCTTGCTCCCTCTGTTTCACCCTTGCTCCCTCTGTTTCACCCTTGCTCCCTCTGTTTCACCCTTGCTCCCTCTGTTTCACCCTTGCTCCCTCTGTTTCACCCTTGCTCCCTCTGTTTCACCCTTGCTCCCTCTGTTTCACCCTTGCTCCCTCTGTTTCACCCTTGCTCCCTCTGTTTCACCCTTGCTCCCTCTGTTTCACCCTTGCTCCCTCTGTTTCACCCTTGCTCCCTCTGTTTCACCCTTGCTCCCTCTGTTTCACCCTTGCTCCCTCTGTTTCACCCTTGCTCCCTGTTTTCACCTTGCTCCCCCTGTTTCACCCTTGCTCCCCCTGTTTCACCCTTGCTCCCCCTGTTTCACCCTTGCTCCCTCTGTTTCACCCTTGCTCCCTCTGTTTCACCCTTGCTCCCTCTGTTTCACCCTTGCTCCCCCTGTTTCACCCTTGCTCCCCCTGTTTCACCCTTGCTCCCTCTGTTCCCCCTTGCTCCCTCTGTTTCACCCTTGCTCCCTCTGTTTCACCCTTGCTCCCTCTGTTTCACCCTTGCTCCCTCTGTTTCACCCTTGCTCCCTCTGTTTCACCCTTGCTCCCTCTGTTTCACCCTTGCTCCCTCTGTTTCACCCTTGCTCCCTCTGTTTCACCCTTGCTCCCTCTGTTTCCCTTGCTCCCTCTGTTTCCCCCTTGCTCCCTCTGTTTCCCCTTGCTCCCTCTGTTTCCCCCTTGCTCCCTCTGTTTCACCCCCTGCTCCTTGCTCCCTCTGTTTCACCCTTGCTCCCTCTGTTTCACCCTTGCTCCCTCTGTTTCACCCTTGCTCCCTCTGTTTCACCCTTGCTCCCTCTGTTTCACCCTTGCTCCCTCTGTTTCCCCCTTGCTCCCTCTGTTTCACCCCTTGCTCCTCTGTTTCACCCTTGCTCCCCCTGTTTCACCCTTGCTCCCCCTGTTTCACCCTTGCTCCCTCTGTTTCACCCTTGCTCCCTCTGTTTCACCCTTGCTCCCTCTGTTTCACCCTTGCTCCCTCTGTTTCACCCTTGCTCCCTCTGTTTCACCCTTGCTCCCTCTGTTTCACCCTTGCTCCCTCTGTTTCACCCTTGCTCCCTCTGTTTCACCCTTGCTCCCTCTGTTTCACCCTTGCTCCCTCTGTTTCACCCTTGCTCCCTCTGTTTCACCCTTGCTCCCTCTGTTTCACCCTTGCTCCCTCTGTTTCACCCTTGCTCCCTCTGTTTCACCCTTGCTCCCTCTGTTTCACCCTTGCTCCCTCTGTTTCACCCTTGCTCCCTCTGTTTCACCCTTGCTCCCTCTGTTTCACCCTTGCTCCCTCTGTTTCCCCTTTGCTCCCTCTGTTTCACCCTTGCTCCCTCTGTTTCACCCTTGCTCCCTCTGTTTCACCCTTGCTCCTCTGTTTTCCCCTTGCTCCCTCTGTTTCACCCTTGCTCCCTCTGTTTCACCCTTGCTCCCTCTGTTTCACCCTTGCTCCCTCTGTTTCACCCTTGCTCCCTCTGTTTCACCCTTGCTCCCTCTGTTTCACCCTTGCTCCCTCTGTTTCACCCTTGCTCCCTCTGTTTCACCCTTGCTCCCTCTGTTTCACCCTTGCTCCCTCTGTTTCACCCTTGCTCCCTCTGTTTCACCCTTGCTCCCTCTGTTTCACCCTTGCTCCCTCTGTTTCACCCTTGCTCCCTCTGTTTCACCCTTGCTCCCTCTGTTTCACCCTTGCTCCCTCTGTTTCACCCTTGCTCCCTCTGTTTCACCCTTGCTCCCTCTGTTTCACCCTTGCTCCCTCTGTTTCACCCTTGCTCCCTCTGTTTCACCCTTGCTCCCTCTGTTTCACCCTTGCTCCCTCTGTTTCACCCTTGCTCCCTCTGTTTCACCCTTGCTCCCTCTGTTTCACCCTTGCTCCCTCTGTTTCACCCTTGCTCCCTCTGTTTTCCCCTTGCTCCCCTTGTTTCACCCTTGCTCCCTCTGTTTCACCCTTGCTCCCTCTGTTTCACCCTTGCTCCCTCTGTTTCACCCTTGCTCCCTCTGTTTCACCCTTGCTCCCTCTGTTTCACCCTTGCTCCCTCTGTTTCACCCTTGCTCCCTCTGTTTCACCCTTGCTCCCTCTGTTTCACCCTTGCTCCCTCTGTTTCACCCTTGCTCCCTCTGTTTCACCCTTGCTCCCTCTGTTTCACCCTTGCTCCCTCTGTTTCACCCTTGCTCCCTCTGTTTCACCCTTGCTCCCTCTGTTTCACCCTTGCTCCCTCTGTTTCACCCTTGCTCCCTCTGTTTCACCCTTGCTCCCTCTGTTTCACCCTTGCTCCCTCTGTTTCACCCTTGCTCCCTCTGTTTCACCCTTGCTCCCTCTGTTTCACCCTTGCTCCCTCTGTTTCACCCTTGCTCCCTCTGTTTCACCCTTGCTCCCTCTGTTTCACCCTTGCTCCCTCTGTTTCACCCTTGCTCCCTCTGTTTCACCCTTGCTCCCTCTGTTTCACCCTTGCTCCCTCTGTTTCACCCTTGCTCCCTCTGTTTCACCCTTGCTCCCTCTGTTTCACCCTTGCTCCCTCTGTTTCACCCTTGCTCCCTCTGTTTCACCCTTGCTCCCTCTGTTTCACCCTTGCTCCCTCTGTTTCACCCTTGCTCCCTCTGTTTCACCCTTGCTCCCTCTGTTTCACCCTTGCTCCCTCTGTTTCACCCTTGCTCCCTCTGTTTCACCCTTGCTCCCTCTGTTTCACCCTTGCTCCCTCTGTTTCACCCTTGCTCCCTCTGTTTCACCCTTGCTCCCTCTGTTTCACCCTTGCTCCCTCTGTTTCACCCTTGCTCCCTCTGTTTCACCCTTGCTCCCTCTGTTTCACCCTTGCTCCCTCTGTTTCACCCTTGCTCCCTCTGTTTCACCCTTGCTCCCTCTGTTTCACCCTTGCTCCCTCTGTTTCACCCTTGCTCCCTCTGTTTCACCCTTGCTCCCTCTGTTTCACCCTTGCTCCCTCTGTTTCACCCTTGCTCCCTCTGTTTCACCCTTGCTCCCTCTGTTTCACCCTTGCTCCCTCTGTTTCACCCTTGCTCCCTCTGTTTCACCCTTGCTCCCTCTGTTTCACCCTTGCTCCCTCTGTTTCACCCTTGCTCCCTCTGTTTCACCCTTGCTCCCTCTGTTTCACCCTTGCTCCCTCTGTTTCACCCTTGCTCCCTCTGTTTCACCCTTGCTCCCTCTGTTTCACCCTTGCTCCCTCTGTTTCACCCTTGCTCCCTCTGTTTCACCCTTGCTCCCTCTGTTTCACCCTTGCTCCCTCTGTTTCACCCTTGCTCCCTCTGTTTCACCCTTGCTCCCTCTGTTTCACCCTGCCTCTGTTTCACCCTTGCTCCCTCTGTTTCACCCTTGCTCCCTCTGTTTCACCCTTGCTCCCTCTGTTTCACCCTTGCTCCCTCTGTTTCACCCTTGCTCCCTCTGTTTCACCCTTGCTCCCTCTGTTTCACCCTTGCTCCCTCTGTTTCACCCTTGCTCCCTCTGTTTCACCCTTGCTCCCTCTGTTTCACCCTTGCTCCCTCTGTTTCACCCTTGCTCCCTCTGTTTCACCCTTGCTCCCTCTGTTTCACCCTTGCTCCCTCTGTTTCACCCTTGCTCCCTCTGTTTCACCCTTGCTCCCTCTGTTTCACCCTTGCTCCCTCTGTTTCACCCTTGCTCCCTCTGTTTCACCCTTGCTCCCTCTGTTTCACCCTTGCTCCCTCTGTTTCACCCTTGCTCCCTCTGTTTCACCCTTGCTCCCTCTGTTTCACCCTTGCTCCCTCTGTTTCACCCTTGCTCCCTCTGTTTCACCCTTGCTCCCTCTGTTTCACCCTTGCTCCCTCTGTTTCACCCTTGCTCCCTCTGTTTCACCCTTGCTCCCTCTGTTTCACCCTTGCTCCCTCTGTTTCACCCTTGCTCCCTCTGTTTCACCCTTGCTCCCTCTGTTTCACCCTTGCTCCCTCTGTTTCACCCTTGCTCCCTCTGTTTCACCCTTGCTCCCTCTGTTTCACCCTTGCTCCCTCTGTTTCACCCTTGCTCCCTCTGTTTCACCCTTGCTCCCTCTGTTTCACCCTTGCTCCCTCTGTTTCACCCTTGCTCCCTCTGTTTCACCCTTGCTCCCTCTGTTTCACCCTTGCTCCCTCTGTTTCACCCTTGCTCCCTCTGTTTCACCCTTGCTCCCTCTGTTTCACCCTTGCTCCCTCTGTTTCACCCTTGCTCCCTCTGTTTCACCCTTGCTCCCTCTGTTTCACCCTTGCTCCCTCTGTTTCACCCTTGCTCCCTCTGTTTCACCCTTGCTCCCTCTGTTTCACCCTTGCTCCCTCTGTTTCACCCTTGCTCCCTCTGTTTCACCCTTGCTCCCTCTGTTTCACCCTTGCTCCCTCTGTTTCACCCTTGCTCCCTCTGTTTCACCCTTGCTCCCTCTGTTTCACCCTTGCTCCCTCTGTTTCACCCTTGCTCCCTCTGTTTCACCCTTGCTCCCTCTGTTTCACCCTTGCTCCCTCTGTTTCACCCTTGCTCCCTCTGTTTCACCCTTGCTCCCTCTGTTTCACCCTTGCTCCCTCTGTTTCACCCTTGCTCCCTCTGTTTCACCCTTGCTCCCTCTGTTTCACCCTTGCTCCCTCTGTTTCACCCTTGCTCCCTCTGTTTCACCCTTGCTCCCTCTGTTTCACCCTTGCTCCCTCTGTTTCACCCTTGCTCCCTCTGTTTCACCCTTGCTCCCTCTGTTTCACCCTTGCTCCCTCTGTTTCACCCTTGCTCCCTCTTTCACCTTGCTCCCTCTGTTTCACCCTTGCTCCCTCTGTTTCACCCTTGCTCCCTCTGTTTCACCCTTGCTCCCTCTGTTTCACCCTTGCTCCCTCTGTTTCACCCTTGCTCCCTCTGTTTCACCCTTGCTCCCTCTGTTTCACCCTTGCTCCCTCTGTTCCCCCTGCTCCCTCTGTTTCCACCTTGCTCCCTCTGTTTCACCCTTGCTCCCTCTGTTTCACCCTTGCTCCCTCTGTTTCACCCTTGCTCCCTCTGTTTCACCCTTGCTCCCTCTGTTTCACCCTTGCTCCCTCTGTTTCACCCTTGCTCCCTCTGTTTCACCCTTGCTCCCTCTGTTTCACCCTTGCTCCCTCTGTTTCACCCTTGCTCCCTCTGTTTCACCCTTGCTCCCTCTGTTTCACCCTTGCTCCCTCTGTTTCACCCTTGCTCCCTCTGTTTCACCCTTGCTCCCTCTGTTTCACTTGCTCCTCTGTTTCCCCTTGCTCCCTCGTTTCACCTTGCTCCCTCTGTTTCACCCTTGCTCCCTCTGTTTCACCCTTGCTCCCTCTGTTTCACCCTTGCTCCCTCTGTTTCACCCTTGCTCCCTCTGTTTCACCCTTGCTCCCTCTGTTTCACCCTTGCTCCCTCTGTTTCACCCTTGCTCCCTCTGTTTCACCCTTGCTCCCTCTGTTTCACCCTTGCTCCCTCTGTTTCACCCTTGCTCCCTCTGTTTCACCCTTGCTCCCTCTGTTTCACCCTTGCTCCCTCTGTTTCACCCTTGCTCCCTCTGTTTCACCCTTGCTCCCTCTGTTTCACCCTTGCTCCCTCTGTTTCACCCTTGCTCCCTCTGTTTCACCCTTGCTCCCTCTGTTTCCCCTTGCTCCCTCTGTTTCCCCCTTGCTCCCTCTGTTTCCCTTGCTCCCCTGTTTCCCCCTTGCTCCCTCTGTTTCCCCTTGCTCCCTCTGTTTCCCCCTGCTCCCTCTGTTTCACCCTTGCTCCCTCTGTTTCACCCTTGCTCCCTCTGTTTCACCCTTGCTCCCTCTGTTTCACCCTTGCTCCCTCTGTTTCACCCTTGCTCCCTCTGTTTCACCCTTGCTCCCTCTGTTTCACCCTTGCTCCCTCTGTTTCACCCTTGCTCCCTCTGTTTCACCCTTGCTCCCTCTGTTTCACCCTTGCTCCCTCTGTTTCACCCTTGCTCCCTCTGTTTCACCCTTGCTCCCTCTGTTTCACCCTTGCTCCCTCTGTTTCACCCTTGCTCCCTCTGTTTCACCCTTGCTCCCTCTGTTTCACCCTTGCTCCCTCTGTTTCACCCTTGCTCCCTCTGTTTCACCCTTGCTCCCTCTGTTTCACCCTTGCTCCCTCTGTTTCACCCTTGCTCCCTCTGTTTCACCCTTGCTCCCTCTGTTTCACCCTTGCTCCCTCTGTTTCACCCTTGCTCCCTCTGTTTCACCCTTGCTCCCTCTGTTTCACCCTTGCTCCCTCTGTTTCACCCTTGCTCCCTCTGTTTCACCCTTGCTCCCTCTGTTTCACCCTTGCTCCCTCTGTTTCACCCTTGCTCCCTCTGTTTCACCCTTGCTCCCTCTGTTTCACCCTTGCTCCCTCTGTTTCACCCTTGCTCCCTCTGTTTCACCCTTGCTCCCTCTGTTTCACCCTTGCTCCCTCTGTTTCACCCTTGCTCCCTCTGTTTCACCCTTGCTCCCTCTGTTTCACCCTTGCTCCCTCTGTTTCACCCTTGCTCCCTCTGTTTCACCCTTGCTCCCTCTGTTTCACCCTTGCTCCCTCTGTTTCCCCTTGCTCCTCTGTTCCCCCTTGCTCCCTCTGTTTCACCCTTGCTCCCTCTGTTTCACCCTTGCTCCCTCTGTTTCACCCTTGCTCCCTCTGTTTCACCCTTGCTCCCTCTGTTTCACCCTTGCTCCCTCTGTTTCACCCTTGCTCCCTCTGTTTCACCCTTGCTCCCTCTGTTTCACCCTTGCTCCCTCTGTTTCACCCTTGCTCCCTCTGTTTCACCCTTGCTCCCTCTGTTTCACCCTTGCTCCCTCTGTTTCACCCTTGCTCCCTCTGTTTCACCCTTGCTCCCTCTGTTTCCCCCTTGCTCCCTCTGTTTCACCTTGCTCCCTCTTTCCCCCTTGCTCCCTCTGTTTCACCCTTGCTCCCTCTGTTTCACCCTTGCTCCCTCTGTTTCACCCTTGCTCCCTCTGTTTCACCCTTGCTCCCTCTGTTTCACCCTTGCTCCCTCTGTTTCACCCTTGCTCCCTCTGTTTCACCCTTGCTCCCTCTGTTTCACCCTTGCTCCCTCTGTTTCACCCTTGCTCCCTCTGTTTCACCCTTGCTCCCTCTGTTTCACCCTTGCTCCCTCTGTTTCACCCTTGCTCCCTCTGTTTCACCCTTGCTCCCTCTGTTTCACCCTTGCTCCCTCTGTTTCACCCTTGCTCCCTCTGTTTCACCCTTGCTCCCTCTGTTTCACCCTTGCTCCCTCTGTTTCACCCTTGCTCCCTCTGTTTCACCCTTGCTCCCTCTGTTTCACCCTTGCTCCCTCTGTTTCACCCTTGCTCCCTCTGTTTCACCCTTGCTCCCTCTGTTTCACCCTTGCTCCCTCTGTTTCACCCTTGCTCCCTCTGTTTCACCCTTGCTCCCTCTGTTTCACCCTTGCTCCCTCTGTTTCACCCTTGCTCCCTCTGTTTCACCCTTGCTCCCTCTGTTTCACCCTTGCTCCCTCTGTTTCACCCTTGCTCCCTCTGTTTCACCCTTGCTCCCTCTGTTTCACCCTTGCTCCCTCTGTTTCACCCTTGCTCCCTCTGTTTCACCCTTGCTCCCTCTGTTTCACCCTTGCTCCCTCTGTTTCACCCTTGCTCCCTCTGTTTCACCCTTGCTCCCTCTGTTTCACCCTTGCTCCCTCTGTTTCACCCTTGCTCCCTCTGTTTCACCCTTGCTCCCTCTGTTTCACCCTTGCTCCCTCTGTTTCACCCTTGCTCCCCCTGTTTCACCCTTGCTCCCCCTGTTTCACCCTTGCTCCCCCTGTTTCACCCTTGCTCCCTCTGTTTCACCCTTGCTCCCTCTGTTTCACCCTTGCTCCCTCTGTTTCACCCTTGCTCCCTCTGTTTCACCCTTGCTCCCTCTGTTTCACCCTTGCTCCCTCTGTTTCACCCTTGCTCCCTCTGTTTCACCCTTGCTCCCTCTGTTTCACCCTTGCTCCCTCTGTTTCACCCTTGCTCCCTCTGTTTCACCCTTGCTCCCTCTGTTTCACCCTTGCTCCCTCTGTTTCACCCTTGCTCCCTCTGTTTCACCCTTGCTCCCTCTGTTTCACCCTTGCTCCCTCTGTTTCACCCTTGCTCCCTCTGTTTCACCCTTGCTCCCTCTGTTTCACCCTTGCTCCCTCTGTTTCACCCTTGCTCCCTCTGTTTCACCCTTGCTCCCTCTGTTTCACCCTTGCTCCCTCTGTTTCACCCTTGCTCCCTCTGTTTCACCCTTGCTCCCTCTGTTTCACCCTTGCTCCCTCTGTTTCACCCTTGCTCCCTCTGTTTCACCCTTGCTCCCTCTGTTTCACCCTTGCTCCCTCTGTTTCACCCTTGCTCCCTCTGTTTCACCCTTGCTCCCTCTGTTTCACCCTTGCTCCCTCTGTTTCACCCTTGCTCCCTCTGTTTCACCCTTGCTCCCTCTGTTTCACCCTTGCTCCCTCTGTTTCACCCTTGCTCCCTCTGTTTCACCCTTGCTCCCTCTGTTTCACCCTTGCTCCCTCTGTTTCACCCTTGCTCCCTCTGTTTCACCCTTGCTCCCTCTGTTTCACCCTTGCTCCCTCTGTTTCACCCTTGCTCCCTCTGTTTCACCCTTGCTCCCTCTGTTTCACCCTTGCTCCCTCTGTTTCACCCTTGCTCCCTCTGTTTCACCCTTGCTCCCTCTGTTTCACCCTTGCTCCCTCTGTTTCACCCTTGCTCCCTCTGTTTCACCCTTGCTCCCTCTGTTTCACCCTTGCTCCCTCTGTTTCACCCTTGCTCCCTCTGTTTCACCCTTGCTCCCTCTGTTTCACCCTTGCTCCCTCTGTTTCACCCTTGCTCCCTCTGTTTCACCCTTGCTCCCTCTGTTTCACCCTTGCTCCCTCTGTTTCACCCTTGCTCCCTCTGTTTCACCCTTGCTCCCTCTGTTTCACCCTTGCTCCCTCTGTTTCACCCTTGCTCCCTCTGTTTCACCCTTGCTCCCTCTGTTTCACCCTTGCTCCCTCTGTTTCACCCTTGCTCCCTCTGTTTCACCCTTGCTCCCTCTGTTTCACCCTTGCTCCCTCTGTTTCACCCTTGCTCCCTCTGTTTCACCCTTGCTCCCTCTGTTTCACCCTTGCTCCCTCTGTTTCACCCTTGCTCCCTCTGTTTCACCCTTGCTCCCTCTGTTTCACCCTTGCTCCCTCTGTTTCACCCTTGCTCCCTCTGTTTCACCCTTGCTCCCTCTGTTTCACCCTTGCTCCCTCTGTTTCACCCTTGCTCCCTCTGTTTCACCCTTGCTCCCTCTGTTTCACCCTTGCTCCCTCTGTTTCACCCTTGCTCCCTCTGTTTCACCCTTGCTCCCTCTGTTTCACCCTTGCTCCCTCTGTTTCACCCTTGCTCCCTCTGTTTCACCCTTGCTCCCTCTGTTTCACCCTTGCTCCCTCTGTTTCACCCTTGCTCCCTCTGTTTCACCCTTGCTCCCTCTGTTTCACCCTTGCTCCCTCTGTTTCACCCTTGCTCCCTCTGTTTCACCCTTGCTCCCTCTGTTTCACCCTTGCTCCCTCTGTTTCACCCTTGCTCCCTCTGTTTCACCCTTGCTCCCTCTGTTTCACCCTTGCTCCCTCTGTTTCACCCTTGCTCCCTCTGTTTCACCCTTGCTCCCTCTGTTTCACCCTTGCTCCCTCTGTTTCACCCTTGCTCCCTCTGTTTCACCCTTGCTCCCTCTGTTTCACCCTTGCTCCCTCTGTTTCACCCTTGCTCCCTCTGTTTCACCCTTGCTCCCTCTGTTTCACCCTTGCTCCCTCTGTTTCACCCTTGCTCCCTCTGTTTCACCCTTGCTCCCTCTGTTTCACCCTTGCTCCCTCTGTTTCACCCTTGCTCCCTCTGTTTCACCCTTGCTCCCTCTGTTTCACCCTTGCTCCCTCTGTTTCACCCTTGCTCCCTCTGTTTCACCCTTGCTCCCTCTGTTTCACCCTTGCTCCCTCTGTTTCACCCTTGCTCCCTCTGTTTCACCCTTGCTCCCTCTGTTTCACCCTTGCTCCCTCTGTTTCACCCTTGCTCCCTCTGTTTCACCCTTGCTCCCTCTGTTTCACCCTTGCTCCCTCTGTTTCACCCTTGCTCCCTCTGTTTCACCCTTGCTCCCTCTGTTTCACCCTTGCTCCCTCTGTTTCACCCTTGCTCCCTCTGTTTCACCCTTGCTCCCTCTGTTTCACCCTTGCTCCCTCTGTTTCACCCTTGCTCCCTCTGTTTCACCCTTGCTCCCTCTGTTTCACCCTTGCTCCCTCTGTTTCACCCTTGCTCCCTCTGTTTCACCCTTGCTCCCTCTGTTTCACCCTTGCTCCCTCTGTTTCACCCTTGCTCCCTCTGTTTCACCCTTGCTCCCTCTGTTTCACCCTTGCTCCCTCTGTTTCACCCTTGCTCCCTCTGTTTCACCCTTGCTCCCTCTGTTTCACCCTTGCTCCCTCTGTTTCACCCTTGCTCCCTCTGTTTCACCCTTGCTCCCTCTGTTTCACCCTTGCTCCCTCTGTTTCACCCTTGCTCCCTCTGTTTCACCCTTGCTCCCTCTGTTTCACCCTTGCTCCCTCTGTTTCACCCTTGCTCCCTCTGTTTCACCCTTGCTCCCTCTGTTTCACCCTTGCTCCCTCTGTTTCACCCTTGCTCCCTCTGTTTCACCCTTGCTCCCTCTGTTTCACCCTTGCTCCCTCTGTTTCACCCTTGCTCCCTCTGTTTCACCCTTGCTCCCTCTGTTTCACCCTTGCTCCCTCTGTTTCACCCTTGCTCCCTCTGTTTCACCCTTGCTCCCTCTGTTTCACCCTTGCTCCCTCTGTTTCACCCTTGCTCCCTCTGTTTCACCCTTGCTCCCTCTGTTTCACCCTTGCTCCCTCTGTTTCACCCTTGCTCCCTCTGTTTCACCCTTGCTCCCTCTGTTTCACCCTTGCTCCCTCTGTTTCACCCTTGCTCCCTCTGTTTCACCCTTGCTCCCTCTGTTTCACCCTTGCTCCCTCTGTTTCACCCTTGCTCCCTCTGTTTCACCCTTGCTCCCTCTGTTTCACCCTTGCTCCCTCTGTTTCACCCTTGCTCCCTCTGTTTCACCCTTGCTCCCTCTGTTTCACCCTTGCTCCCTCTGTTTCACCCTTGCTCCCTCTGTTTCACCCTTGCTCCCTCTGTTTCACCCTTGCTCCCTCTGTTTCACCCTTGCTCCCTCTGTTTCACCCTTGCTCCCTCTGTTTCACCCTTGCTCCCTCTGTTTCACCCTTGCTCCCTCTGTTTCACCCTTGCTCCCTCTGTTTCACCCTTGCTCCCTCTGTTTCACCCTTGCTCCCTCTGTTTCACCCTTGCTCCCTCTGTTTCACCCTTGCTCCCTCTGTTTCACCCTTGCTCCCTCTGTTTCACCCTTGCTCCCTCTGTTTCACCCTTGCTCCCTCTGTTTCACCCTTGCTCCCTCTGTTTCACCCTTGCTCCCTCTGTTTCACCCTTGCTCCCTCTGTTTCACCCTTGCTCCCTCTGTTTCACCCTTGCTCCCTCTGTTTCACCCTTGCTCCCTCTGTTTCACCCTTGCTCCCTCTGTTTCACCCTTGCTCCCTCTGTTTCACCCTTGCTCCCTCTGTTTCACCCTTGCTCCCTCTGTTTCACCCTTGCTCCCTCTGTTTCACCCTTGCTCCCTCTGTTTCACCCTTGCTCCCTCTGTTTCACCCTTGCTCCCTCTGTTTCACCCTTGCTCCCTCTGTTTCACCCTTGCTCCCCCTGTTTCACCCTTGCTCCCTCTGTTTCACCCTTGCTCCCCCTGTTTCACCCTTGCTCCCCCTGTTTCACCCTTGCTCCCCCTGTTTCACCCTTGCTCCCTCTGTTTCACCCTTGCTCCCTCTGTTTCACCCTTGCTCCCTCTGTTTCACCCTTGCTCCCTCTGTTTCACCCTTGCTCCCTCTGTTTCACCCTTGCTCCCTCTGTTTCACCCTTGCTCCCTCTGTTTCACCCTTGCTCCCTCTGTTTCACCCTTGCTCCCTCTGTTTCACCCTTGCTCCCTCTGTTTCACCCTTGCTCCCTCTGTTTCACCCTTGCTCCCTCTGTTTCACCCTTGCTCCCTCTGTTTCACCCTTGCTCCCTCTGTTTCACCCTTGCTCCCTCTGTTTCACCCTTGCTCCCTCTGTTTCACCCTTGCTCCCTCTGTTTCACCCTTGCTCCCTCTGTTTCACCCTTGCTCCCTCTGTTTCACCCTTGCTCCCTCTGTTTCACCCTTGCTCCCTCTGTTTCACCCTTGCTCCCTCTGTTTCACCCTTGCTCCCTCTGTTTCACCCTTGCTCCCTCTGTTTCACCCTTGCTCCCTCTGTTTCACCCTTGCTCCCTCTGTTTCACCCTTGCTCCCTCTGTTTCACCCTTGCTCCCTCTGTTTCACCCTTGCTCCCCCTGTTTCACCCTTGCTCCCCCTGTTTCACCCTTGCTCCCTCTGTTTCACCCTTGCTCCCTCTGTTTCACCCTTGCTCCCTCTGTTTCACCCTTGCTCCCTCTGTTTCACCCTTGCTCCCTCTGTTTCACCCTTGCTCCCTCTGTTTCACCCTTGCTCCCTCTGTTTCACCCTTGCTCCCTCTGTTTCACCCTTGCTCCCTCTGTTTCACCCTTGCTCCCTCTGTTTCACCCTTGCTCCCTCTGTTTCACCCTTGCTCCCTCTGTTTCACCCTTGCTCCCTCTGTTTCACCCTTGCTCCCTCTGTTTCACCCTTGCTCCCTCTGTTTCACCCTTGCTCCCTCTGTTTCACCCTTGCTCCCTCTGTTTCACCCTTGCTCCCTCTGTTTCACCCTTGCTCCCTCTGTTTCACCCTTGCTCCCTCTGTTTCACCCTTGCTCCCTCTGTTTCACCCTTGCTCCCTCTGTTTCACCCTTGCTCCCTCTGTTTCACCCTTGCTCCCTCTGTTTCACCCTTGCTCCCTCTGTTTCACCCTTGCTCCCTCTGTTTCACCCTTGCTCCCTCTGTTTCACCCTTGCTCCCTCTGTTTCACCCTTGCTCCCTCTGTTTCACCCTTGCTCCCTCTGTTTCACCCTTGCTCCCTCTGTTTCACCCTTGCTCCCTCTGTTTCACCCTTGCTCCCTCTGTTTCACCCTTGCTCCCTCTGTTTCACCCTTGCTCCCTCTGTTTCACCCTTGCTCCCTCTGTTTCACCCTTGCTCCCTCTGTTTCACCCTTGCTCCCTCTGTTTCACCCTTGCTCCCTCTGTTTCACCCTTGCTCCCTCTGTTTCACCCTTGCTCCCTCTGTTTCACCCTTGCTCCCTCTGTTTCACCCTTGCTCCCTCTGTTTCACCCTTGCTCCCTCTGTTTCACCCTTGCTCCCTCTGTTTCACCCTTGCTCCCTCTGTTTCACCCTTGCTCCCTCTGTTTCACCCTTGCTCCCTCTGTTTCACCCTTGCTCCCTCTGTTTCACCCTTGCTCCCTCTGTTTCACCCTTGCTCCCTCTGTTTCACCCTTGCTCCCTCTGTTTCACCCTTGCTCCCTCTGTTTCACCCTTGCTCCCTCTGTTTCACCCTTGCTCCCTCTGTTTCACCCTTGCTCCCTCTGTTTCACCCTTGCTCCCTCTGTTTCACCCTTGCTCCCTCTGTTTCACCCTTGCTCCCTCTGTTTCACCCTTGCTCCCTCTGTTTCACCCTTGCTCCCTCTGTTTCACCCTTGCTCCCTCTGTTTCACCCTTGCTCCCTCTGTTTCACCCTTGCTCCCTCTGTTTCACCCTTGCTCCCTCTGTTTCACCCTTGCTCCCTCTGTTTCACCCTTGCTCCCTCTGTTTCACCCTTGCTCCCTCTGTTTCACCCTTGCTCCCTCTGTTTCACCCTTGCTCCCTCTGTTTCACCCTTGCTCCCTCTGTTTCACCCTTGCTCCCTCTGTTTCACCCTTGCTCCCTCTGTTTCACCCTTGCTCCCTCTGTTTCACCCTTGCTCCCTCTGTTTCACCCTTGCTCCCTCTGTTTCACCCTTGCTCCCTCTGTTTCACCCTTGCTCCCTCTGTTTCACCCTTGCTCCCTCTGTTTCACCCTTGCTCCCTCTGTTTCACCCTTGCTCCCTCTGTTTCACCCTTGCTCCCTCTGTTTCACCCTTGCTCCCTCTGTTTCACCCTTGCTCCCTCTGTTTCACCCTTGCTCCCTCTGTTTCACCCTTGCTCCCTCTGTTTCACCCTTGCTCCCTCTGTTTCACCCTTGCTCCCTCTGTTTCACCCTTGCTCCCTCTGTTTCACCCTTGCTCCCTCTGTTTCACCCTTGCTCCCTCTGTTTCACCCTTGCTCCCTCTGTTTCACCCTTGCTCCCTCTGTTTCACCCTTGCTCCCTCTGTTTCACCCTTGCTCCCTCTGTTTCACCCTTGCTCCCTCTGTTTCACCCTTGCTCCCTCTGTTTCACCCTTGCTCCCTCTGTTTCACCCTTGCTCCCTCTGTTTCACCCTTGCTCCCTCTGTTTCACCCTTGCTCCCTCTGTTTCACCCTTGCTCCCTCTGTTTCACCCTTGCTCCCTCTGTTTCACCCTTGCTCCCTCTGTTTCACCCTTGCTCCCTCTGTTTCACCCTTGCTCCCTCTGTTTCACCCTTGCTCCCTCTGTTTCACCCTTGCTCCCTCTGTTTCACCCTTGCTCCCTCTGTTTCACCCTTGCTCCCTCTGTTTCACCCTTGCTCCCTCTGTTTCACCCTTGCTCCCTCTGTTTCACCCTTGCTCCCTCTGTTTCACCCTTGCTCCCTCTGTTTCACCCTTGCTCCCTCTGTTTCACCCTTGCTCCCTCTGTTTCACCCTTGCTCCCTCTGTTTCACCCTTGCTCCCTCTGTTTCACCCTTGCTCCCTCTGTTTCACCCTTGCTCCCTCTGTTTCACCCTTGCTCCCTCTGTTTCACCCTTGCTCCCTCTGTTTCACCCTTGCTCCCTCTGTTTCACCCTTGCTCCCTCTGTTTCACCCTTGCTCCCTCTGTTTCACCCTTGCTCCCTCTGTTTCACCCTTGCTCCCTCTGTTTCACCCTTGCTCCCTCTGTTTCACCCTTGCTCCCTCTGTTTCACCCTTGCTCCCTCTGTTTCACCCTTGCTCCCTCTGTTTCACCCTTGCTCCCTCTGTTTCACCCTTGCTCCCTCTGTTTCACCCTTGCTCCCTCTGTTTCACCCTTGCTCCCTCTGTTTCACCCTTGCTCCCTCTGTTTCACCCTTGCTCCCTCTGTTTCACCCTTGCTCCCTCTGTTTCACCCTTGCTCCCTCTGTTTCACCCTTGCTCCCTCTGTTTCACCCTTGCTCCCTCTGTTTCACCCTTGCTCCCTCTGTTTCACCCTTGCTCCCTCTGTTTCACCCTTGCTCCCTCTGTTTCACCCTTGCTCCCTCTGTTTCACCCTTGCTCCCTCTGTTTCACCCTTGCTCCCTCTGTTTCACCCTTGCTCCCTCTGTTTCACCCTTGCTCCCTCTGTTTCACCCTTGCTCCCTCTGTTTCACCCTTGCTCCCTCTGTTTCACCCTTGCTCCCTCTGTTTCACCCTTGCTCCCTCTGTTTCACCCTTGCTCCCTCTGTTTCACCCTTGCTCCCTCTGTTTCACCCTTGCTCCCTCTGTTTCACCCTTGCTCCCTCTGTTTCACCCTTGCTCCCTCTGTTTCACCCTTGCTCCCTCTGTTTCACCCTTGCTCCCTCTGTTTCACCCTTGCTCCCTCTGTTTCACCCTTGCTCCCTCTGTTTCACCCTTGCTCCCTCTGTTTCACCCTTGCTCCCTCTGTTTCACCCTTGCTCCCTCTGTTTCACCCTTGCTCCCTCTGTTTCACCCTTGCTCCCTCTGTTTCACCCTTGCTCCCTCTGTTTCACCCTTGCTCCCTCTGTTTCACCCTTGCTCCCTCTGTTTCACCCTTGCTCCCTCTGTTTCACCCTTGCTCCCTCTGTTTCACCCTTGCTCCCTCTGTTTCACCCTTGCTCCCTCTGTTTCACCCTTGCTCCCTCTGTTTCACCCTTGCTCCCTCTGTTTCACCCTTGCTCCCTCTGTTTCACCCTTGCTCCCTCTGTTTCACCCTTGCTCCCTCTGTTTCACCCTTGCTCCCTCTGTTTCACCCTTGCTCCCTCTGTTTCACCCTTGCTCCCTCTGTTTCACCCTTGCTCCCTCTGTTTCACCCTTGCTCCCTCTGTTTCACCCTTGCTCCCTCTGTTTCACCCTTGCTCCCTCTGTTTCACCCTTGCTCCCTCTGTTTCACCCTTGCTCCCTCTGTTTCACCCTTGCTCCCTCTGTTTCACCCTTGCTCCCTCTGTTTCACCCTTGCTCCCTCTGTTTCACCCTTGCTCCCTCTGTTTCACCCTTGCTCCCTCTGTTTCACCCTTGCTCCCTCTGTTTCACCCTTGCTCCCTCTGTTTCACCCTTGCTCCCTCTGTTTCACCCTTGCTCCCTCTGTTTCACCCTTGCTCCCTCTGTTTCACCCTTGCTCCCTCTGTTTCACCCTTGCTCCCTCTGTTTCACCCTTGCTCCCTCTGTTTCACCCTTGCTCCCTCTGTTTCACCCTTGCTCCCTCTGTTTCACCCTTGCTCCCTCTGTTTCACCCTTGCTCCCTCTGTTTCACCCTTGCTCCCTCTGTTTCACCCTTGCTCCCTCTGTTTCACCCTTGCTCCCTCTGTTTCACCCTTGCTCCCTCTGTTTCACCCTTGCTCCCTCTGTTTCACCCTTGCTCCCTCTGTTTCACCCTTGCTCCCTCTGTTTCACCCTTGCTCCCTCTGTTTCACCCTTGCTCCCTCTGTTTCACCCTTGCTCCCTCTGTTTCACCCTTGCTCCCTCTGTTTCACCCTTGCTCCCTCTGTTTCACCCTTGCTCCCTCTGTTTCACCCTTGCTCCCTCTGTTTCACCCTTGCTCCCTCTGTTTCACCCTTGCTCCCTCTGTTTCACCCTTGCTCCCTCTGTTTCACCCTTGCTCCCTCTGTTTCACCCTTGCTCCCTCTGTTTCACCCTTGCTCCCTCTGTTTCACCCTTGCTCCCTCTGTTTCACCCTTGCTCCCTCTGTTTCACCCTTGCTCCCTCTGTTTCACCCTTGCTCCCTCTGTTTC